>VDFB02048513.1:0-79703 GCA_007258455.2 Sequoia sempervirens
AAAATTTGTTAGCATTCTACTTGTGTGTGCAAAAATGGAGGCTTTGAACAGGGTGTGGACATTTATGGAAGAAAACAGGAAGTACATTTTTTTACAGCTGGACATTACGCTGTCCCTGTTTCTTATTTTTTCAGGGTATGTGTCAGCTCAAATAGTTTCATTTTAGAAAGTCGTTGCATGAGAGATTTTGTCATCTATTGTGTGGTTTCAGTATTTTCTGTCTCTTTATTTGAACTCCTTTTGGATGGTGTTGTTGACGCCATAACATTTGATAGTTAAATTAATGAATGTTATAATGTCAAAATAGCAATGTCAAACAAAATGGGCCCATGCATGTAGAGATTAATGGTAAAGGAGCTTGATAATTTTCCTGATTCAAAAAGTTTTGTTTCAATCATGTTAGGATCCTTGTAAATGGATGCATATCATTTATCCATTGAGACCTTCATTGCACAAATGTACCCAAAAAAAAAGATTTATTTTTCCAAATTGACCTTCCACATCTCTTCGGCGTATCCATTGCACACCAAGGTGCGATTGCTAGTTAAGATATATTCAATGTTAGTTGTTTTACATCCTAAAATGATCTTAGACGTTTCTAATCGTCTCCTCTGATTTTAATTGAGAATGAAATGAAAGAGAAAGTTGGTTTACGACAAAAGCCACATAGGGCTAGTCCTACTCATTGGAGCAATGTACTATATTTTATGATTAATAGTATTGAAAAAAGTAAAAGGTAAGATCTTTTTTTTAGATTTGTTTTTCTAACTTTAAGTAAATTTTTTATATTTCCATTTTTTAGATGTAAATTTTGTAATGTTTTTTAAGTAATATTAAAAAGAGTTTCTTTTTTTAGTGTATATTTTTTTAATATTGAATATATTGGATGAGATTTTTAAATTGATATATCAAATATATTTTAGTACACATGCATAATTAGATAAGTTGAGGACATTCACAATAGACATACTTCTAATAACTGACCAAATGACACTTCAACTTCTAGGACAAGAAATGAATTGAATAACTCAAATGATTGATGTGTCAATAATCCTTGGAACTAAACCATCTTAAATACTTTGAAATTATATTACACTATTATTAATCTATACAAGGTATTAAAACTTATAAAAAATATTAAAGAAAAATATAAATGCAAGGGTTGGAATCATCACTATTAAGAGTTCTAATCTATAACCATACTCATCAATATTGAGTATTGGGGATATGCAACAATAGTGATTTGAGGTTTAATAGGAGTTTGAGGCAAAACTTCTAGTGCACAGTAGAAACCCTAGCGGCTGCAATAGGGGGTGGCCAAATTCATCAGCAATTCTTGCAACAAATTCAACGACGGATTTTGCAGCAACCCTAAGTAGAGGAGTATATGGGGGTGCAATGAGATTGAAGGAAAAGACAAGAAAAATAGCAAGAGAGATTTTTTGGCTAAAGAACCTAGATTTTCAAAAGAAAATGTTGCTACGGTGGGTTCTTCATTTGATGGTGTGGAGTTAATGGGAGAAAATGTGGGTCAAGTTATTGAAAATGCCAGTGAAGATAAAGCTACAAATAACAACATGGAGGAGTCTGCACGCAGGGTTGAAGGTAAAACCTTAGAATTTTTACTTCATCATGATGTGATAGACTGCATTGTTGAATGTCAACATAGATCAGTCATTTTACTTTTTCTAAGGGGAATACTATCTGAATTTGATTTCTATAAATGGGCCAAAATCAATTGGGAAAACAGGGGCTGGGAAATAGAGGCCCTAAAGGGGTTTGGGAAAAGGCTATGTCTCCTACAAATTTAAATTAGTTGATCATGCCCAAGTTGTGCTTCAATACGATACTTGGGTCATTTGTGGAAAGGTTTGTTATCTACAAGCTTGGACATTGGATTTCCATCTAGAAGGTCTTTCAAGATCTAAGTACCCAATGTGGTTAGAGCTTCCTTTTTTAAATCTTTCCTTTTGCCCATTCTTAAGAGAAATTGCAACACAACTTGGAAAGGTTTTATGGTGTAAGAACAACATTGATAAGTTTTCTAGCTTGACGGTACATCCTAGGGTTTGTGTGGAAATGGACCTTAATCAACAATTACCTGAAAATATAAAATTGATAGGCCCTAGATTTGATTTTGATCAGCCAATAGTTCATTTGAACAAGCCCAATGCCTACTTCTTTTGTATACAAAAAGGTCATTTGATTAGAGATTATCTAGCCAAGAAAAATAGGCATGTTCAGTCCCAAGGGTTGGCCACCTTATAAGTGTTGAAATATGCATCATTGGGGCATTAAGTTAATAAGGGTTTAATCAAACTTCTTCCAAAAGGTAAAAATGAAGATACTATTTTTTGATGGAGGCCTATTACCCTCCTTAATACTTCATATAAAATTATTTCTAAAGCTTTGGCTGCAACGTTTAAACTAGTGGTAAAATGCATAGTCTGACCAAAACAAACTAAGTTCCTTGGAGGTAGATATATTCTTGAGAACTTAATTCTTTCCTGGGACACTAGTGAATGGGCACAACAAACTAGAAAAAATGCTTTATTGGTTAAGTTGGATTTTGACAAGGCCTATAATAGAATGAGGTGGAGTTTTATTATTAAGATGTTGTAGTGGTTGGGGTTTGGACCCAAAATATGTAATCATGTTCAAATGCTATTCAGAGGTGTCAATGTCCAGCTGATTATTAATAATTCATTAACTGATCCCTTCCCCTTACAATGCTCTATCAGAAAAGGATATTTTTTATCTCCATTCCTCTATGTTCTTGTTGATGATGCTTTAGGGTATTTATTGCCAAAGTCTAATCAAATGAATCTAATTAAAGGAATTCCCATCCCCGATAAAGCAATCATTCTCAACTCACACTTTTCTAATGACAGTATGCTCTTCATTCAAAATTCTGAAACCGAAATTACTAATGTCTTGGAAATTTTGGATTTCTATTGTGTTGTTTCAGGTTCAAAGCTTACTCATTATAAAACTAAATTTCTTATGGTTCAACCTGATCCAGCTCCACCTTGGATTCCTAAGGAATGCAAAAAAATAAAGCATGGATAGATTACTCGTTACTTGGGCATTCCTTTTAGGTTGGGGGTCTCGTTGTCTAATATGTGGAATTGGTTCTTAACTAAGCTAAAAACAATATTTTTACTTGGGGTAATAAATATATTTCATTGGCTGGTAAAATCCAAGTGGTTAATAAATTTTTTTTGGCTTCTCATGTCTACTATTCATCATGTTGGATGTCATCCATAAAAGGATATGAAGACTTGAACAAAATAACTCATCAATTTTTATGGACTAATTAGGATGGGAAGGTTGGTTTTAAATGCACATCTTGGCTCCATTGCATTTAGCCTAAAGATAGAGGTGGGCTAGGTCTTTTAAACCCCAAAACACAAGGGGCTTTCCTATCAACGAAATGGATAATAAGAGTTGTTTCTGGAAATGAACAGTGGAAAATTCTGGTTTACAATTGAATCATTCACGCTACTAAGAAAAATAATTGGCATGGAGTTAATTGGTTGGAAAAAGTTCTACTTGCTCCTTTCTTTCACATTAAGGCTTCATTTCCTTTGCAATCTATTTAGAAGGCTTGGCAACAAGTTTGTAGCTTTTTGAATTGGAGGAATGATTCCTTGCAGCATGGTTTTAGTTTCGCTACTTCTTCTATTTGGTGGAACAAGTTGGTCCAGTATCATGGAGAACCTCTAGCTACAAACTTTATGAAACAAGCTACTTAGTATCTTTTTAAGAAGGGTGTTTACCAATTTGATGATATGTGGGATTTCAATTCCTATGAATGGAAAGATTGGCATAGTATTAGAAATTATTTTAAAATCAACAAAAATGCTCAAAGGTTTTTGATATTTGTGAAATCTTTGGTTCCTATGGAACTGCTCATGAAGCTTTGTATGCCTTTACAATGTAATTTTTTCAAAGACTGGCAATTGTTGGGTACTCATCAGTTCTATTGTTTCTCATTGAAGAAAATCTATCTTAAATTACTTCCAAAACTAAAGCTTAATCCAAGACTCAATATAAAATGAAACTACAGGTTTAATGAGAGGAAATGGAGGAATTTGAGTGCCTAGATTTGAAAATCTAAAGTTGTTGCTAATGCTCAAATTTTGACTTGGAAAATTTTGCATCACAAACTGCCTGTAGGGGAAAAGTTGAGAACTTTGAAACTCTAGCTAGCTAAATGTCCTTATTGTTAGCATAATGAGAGTTTAAAACATGTGTTTTGGGATTGTGTTCATGCCAAGAAAAAATGAAGTATTGTTTTTGTTCATTTTCCTGCTATTTTTTGGCCACGTATTGTACTGGAAATAAGCTATTTTAGGCATTAGGCTGCAAAATAACTTAGTGGTTGATTCAATAAGATAGTCTATTTTACTTAATATACAAAATTGCAGATGTTTTTTAATGTTCTTTAAACATGTTTATTAGGAAGTTGGAATGCTAAGGCTTTACTCTGACATTATTTTTCAGTTTATCTACTTGTGTTCAACTGAAGGGTGAAAATAAAAAAATGCAAAATTTCAAGGTCACTTAGAGGCCATTAAACTTCAGTTTTTATAGGTTCACAACGGGGACATTTGCTGCTCTAGACAAATTCAAGGTTTATTCAAGTTCAGAATTTAAGGGTCCTTATTTGTAAGTCTATGTAATTTGATAACAACCTTTGGATGGACTTGTTTCTTTTGGCTGGAAGTTGTTATTTTTATTGTATTTGGGTTATAGTCTTGCCTTGGACTTGAACGTATCATTTTTTTTATCATTTTTTTGTGCAGTTTCTTGTTGAACTGCAATTTTCTTATGTAATCCAGATTTGTTTAATACAAAAAATAAAGATTGGTTTGAAATGTAAATTAAACATTTTTTTTTACATTTGAATCAAAGCTTTTATTCCTAGGAATTTTTTAGGTGACCTTTCTAAAACAAATGTTTATATAATCTTCTATTGAGAATACTAAACATCAAAGATATTCTAACATTCAAACTATTAATCCCTTCTTGATTCTCTATGCAACCTAATTTCTTTTAGCATCTCCCCTCAATGGGACTAAGACCTTGAGGCTCTCATGCATCCAACATGCTTTGGATACTCTATCATTTTAACTAGAAGTAGAACTTTCTAAAATGATAGAAACCTTTTAGAATAAAAAGTTGTTAACTTATGTTAGATGCTTTGGAGAATCAAAAAGCACCAAGGCCTTCAAACATATCTATTTACCAACCTTATTTTTTATGACTCCTTGCAAGTGTTAATAACCTTATTGACCAACCAAACTGTCACTTTGTTCACTTCCTAGAAGTAATACCCTATAGAGTAAATCCAATGTCCAGTAAAGTCAAAACTTCTTTTAGGATGATCTCTAATGTCCAATTTGGGAAACTTTTATTTCTAATGGCATTAATTGTGACTGATGAATCATCTTGTAGACATCCAAATTTGACCACTGTCATATGGTCAAAGTCATCTCCTTAATCATCCATTTGCTCATTTAATTCATCATCCTCTTTGTCAGCATTAATTAAATCACTCATTTAATTAATATTTCATGTCTTCCATAAGGTTTCCCAAAGTATTTAATTTAATAAATACTTTTCCCCTCTTTCCTCTCTAAATTAAATAAATGTATCACTTTATTTAATTTAGTCATATTATCTTTTTGGAATTTTAAATCTACTTTTTTATTTCTTTATTTTCTCTCTCATTGTCACATCCTCCAACTTTTGCAAGTTCGTCTCTAATCCCTCTTAACAATCTAACCCTCTTTCTTAGTCGTAATTAATTTATGATTAAGATGTGCAAACCCATAATCATCATTAGGGTCCCATCCTCCATAATTTCCCACTTGCCTCTAATATGTCATTATTTAGTCTAATCAAGTACTTGCACAACCTTAATCACTTAATTAGGTCATTTCTAATCCCCATATCATTTATGGAATGTGTCCTTAGTCAACTTCATTAAATACTTTCTCTTTTTGAATAAGGCACTCCATTTCCTATGTGAATTTTTAATTCACATTTAATCCCCCAATGCATTTAGAGGAATTTTAAATTCCTTCTCTCATCCCCATAAGAATATTTGAGAAAATTTTAATTCCCCCATATGTCCTCTCACCCACATGGGGACAAGTACCTACTTTATGAGGAGATCTTGTCCCAATCCCAAGGTACTATGTACCACCTCCATGTCATGTACTAGGCTTCCACTTCATGTACACATCACCATTTTTAAGCCATATCACATGCTACATGTCAAGATGTGAGGGCTTGTGAGTTCTCAACTCACCTTAGCCCTACATCTCGATCTTGGTGGCTCAATCTTGATCGTCCATTTCCCTAGAGAATTTCAAAATCTCTATAAACCCCCCCTCTTTTCTCTCATTTTGGGGGAGATCATTCATAGTAGCCAAACTCTTGCAAAGAATTTTCTCAAACCATACTTAGCCATTTTTGCATTTGCATCCACTTTCACTCATTTTCCATCCTCATTCCACCTTATAGCTTACATCTTTTGCCATCCAAGAAGCATACAACACCAAAAATCGAAGGGCCAACCGAAGGATCAATTTGAGACAAGGTAAAAGGTTTCTATTTTGTATTGAATCCAACTAGGCTAATATTGAGGTGTAGAGTGTTTTTAGTGTTATTTTCTCTCTTTTGTTTGTTGTTTGTATTCTAACACTTAAATTCACCCTATCACATTTTTGACACGCCTGGTGGGACCCACAAATGAGTATCTTACTTTCATATTTGTTATTTTTTTACTTTTTGTAGGTACAGGTTACAAAGGGGTGGACCTGACCTACAAGGGGTGGATTTGACCTTCCTGGGGCTGACTCGACTTACAGAGGCAGACCTGACTTGATAGATAGGTGGACCTGCCCTCCACAAGTAGACCTGACCTTTTCCAGGGGCAGACCTGCCCTCCATAGACCTCAGAAGTTTTTTTTGGAAAAATTTTCACTGAGGGGCAGACCTAACATGACAGACAGCTGAATTTTCCCTCATAGACAGCCGAATTTTCCCTCACAAACAGTTGAATTTTCCCTCATAGATAGCTGGATTTTCCCTAGATAGTATTTTTCAGAAGGAAAATTTTCACTTTTTAGCAATCTTTTTAGCTATTTAAGGGTTTTTAACCCCTAATTTAGGAACATAGTTTAACTAGGAGGTGTCAATCAACCTTGTTTTCCATGTTTTTGGGTGAGCTATTTGACATACATCTAATCCCCTTGTGCCATTTGGTGATCCTGGGTGACAAGAAATTGTAGCTTACCACGTCCTTTGAGTCCACCCCTTTCATTTTTTCTTAGCGAGACCTACTTGGGGATTTCATCACCCCAAGGGACGATTCCAACCATGCATACCGGCGGGGTATATAAAGGGGGGAGTGAAAGTTGTACCTCAATCCAACCACATTGTAATTGGTGAAGCATCGAGATGACGTGAAGAGTTGGTTGGAGCCTTTGAGGTTCCTGACTCATGCTTGTAATGGGTTGGTGTTCATAGTTTGGGCCTCACGTACCGGTTGTATATCGAGGACTCCCTAGTAACAATGTTCATCCTAGATTAGAAGACTTTTTCGACCATACCCTTTATACTAGACTTAGGCTTGTGTTGTCTGAATTGTCTTGTTTGTGCAAAACTAGTGATTGTCGGATTTATTTCCCTCAGCCATATCCTTTTGATTGATGATTGTTGTGTTTTGAGTCCTTTGCCTTATTTTTTCTGTCAAAAGTCAAGTCAAACCTACAGATAACCAAATTTTCCCTAACAGACAGTCGTATTTTCCCTGACAGACAGCCAGACTTGACCTCTGCATAGTCGGATTTTCCCCCCTCTGTAAAAAAATTTGCTCCTTGGGCAGACCTGACCAATCCAGGGGCAGACCTGACCTATAAATTGGTCCCTTAGAGCCCGTTCTAACAAAATTTGACCAACTTTTTCTCCTTGGGTAGACTTGACCTATCTAGGGGCAAACCTGACCTATTGACCCACCCCTTTCAGGCCTGTTTTGACCAAATTTCAGCAATTTTTGCTCCTTGGGTAGACCTGACCTTTGACCCACCTCTTTTAGGCCTATTTTGACCAAATTTGACCATCTTTCATTCCTTGGGCAGACCTGACACTTGACCGATCGACTTTTTTATGTGCTTTGCCATTCGGTACCCTCATTTCACCGTCTCAATCACTCATCTCCCCGTTTTGAACATCCATACACTTGTTTCGAGAATCCATTTTCCATCCTAAATGTTCATCCCATCAGCTCGTGCATCCATTCACCCATTCAAAGTCCTCATTTACCCATTTCAAACCCACGTTCTGATTATCATTTCCACACTTCGAACCATCCGTATCCCATTGAAACCTCGTTAGAGCGGTTATCCAAATTGACCTAGGTGTTTATCTCTCATCGTCATCCATCAAAACCAACTTTGGATCATCATATGTCCTAAGTCGATCATCCTTGTTAGCCCAATCAATCCAATTTTATCTCAAGTTGGATTTGGTGTTGTTATCATACACCCTCCCTTTAATCGATTAATCAACACCTAGCATTACTAAGGATCACTCTTGAACTTGGTTTCAAATTTTGATCACTATCATTCATCCTAATCAATCATCAATCCAAATCAAATTGTTATATCATCCAATTCAGATTGACTCATTATCTACCAATTAACCCAATCCACTTCAGTAAAATCAAATCAATCCTATCAAGCCACATCCTCGTCGGCTAATCAATCATCAAATCAAATCAATCCTATCAAGCCACATCCTCATGTGCTAATCAATCATTAATTCAAATCGATCCTTTCATCGCCAAGGTCATTCTAGCATCCTAGTCCATCATATCATCTTGCATGCTCATTTAGACCCGGTCACAAACAAGGAAAATGGTCGAACAACAATCCCAACCAAACCTCCCTCAAGACCTGAACAATGCAGCTAATGCCTCATAAGACCCCAATAATGGTGCGAACATCTCTCGAGATCCACACAATGGTACATCATCACAATCCAACATCGATGGTCAAAACGCATCACCCCCCAGGGATGAAAACATGGTCATTCAACCCAAAATTACATTTAAGGAACACTTTAGTAACCTGGTCAATGTCCAAATGACAGATTGCCTTGTTGAAAAACATGGAGAAGAAATCTTGGCTCACTTAATTGAAAAGGGTGTCAATCTGTCATCACGTATCGACCTATCCAAGTATGGCAATTCTGCACCTAACATACCCCAAGGTTCACACAATGCACCAGGTAGTTCATACGTCCCCAATGTTCCTCTTGTAGAAGGTTGGCATCAGCCTGAATTCAGCAACGTCGTTCTGTATCCCGTTAGCAATCCCCCGCATCCCACAATCTCAGTCATAGGGGCTCCCCAAACCACTAATTCCAATGATCCTTTTTCCTTTGGCATGCCACAAAACATCCCGCAACCACAACCACTAATGCTACCGGCACCACCTCCTTCAAATCCACCTCCTGCCAGCACTGGGGGTACCCCTTTTACTACATTACCTCCACCTTCTGGGGCCATAAACCTACCATCGCCTTCATATGCATCTCCACAGCCCCCCCAATCTAATATACCACCTCTGAATGTCCCCTTCGATACCCAACAACCTCCCTTGCAAAATCCATACCTCAACAATCCGACACTTTCTCAACAGGATCCTTTATCGTCCTACCATCTATATCCGTCCAACCCGCCACCAGTCAACTTAGATTTGCTAGAAATTAAAGCCGATCCCAAAGATCTTCAAGAAGGTATGGCAAACAATCATTCAAATTTGAGGACATATCCCATATCCATTCGATCCCTCCATCTCGTTGATCCCCTTCCCTAAACATTTTGAAATACCAAAATTTGATAGATACAGGGGGAACAAGGATCCCAAGGCCCACTTACAGGAGTTTTACTACTAGTGTCAAGAACTTATGCATAATGACGACTATCTATTGTGCTTGTTCCCTCGAAGCCTGACAGGAAATGTCCTAGAGTGGTTCATGAGCCTCGAATGTGGGTCCATAAAATCTTTCGCGAACCTGTTAGAAAAAATTTTCTCCTACTTCTCCTTCAATTTGGAGGACACTGAAACCTTAGATCTCCTCAAAGAGAAACAACGTGAGGGTGAAACCTTTGCTAGCTACCTTCAAAGGTGGCATGTGCTAGCAAGTTGAATGAAAATCCTTCTAAAAGAGAAGGACATGGTCACTCTCTTCGTGGAGAACTCTCATCCCGACATGGCTCATAACTTTAGGTTACATTGTGTCACCACTTTCACAGAGATAGTGGAAAAGGGACCTATCCTTGAATGTGCCCTTGTTGCCAAAGGACACATCACAATACATAGCCATGATAAAGAAAGGTAATTTGGAGATAAGCCACGTTTTTGGAACAAGAACAAGAACACAATGAATGATGGTGTGACTGATACTAAACACGTCCAAGTGGCTAATATATCCCAGAGAAAAAAATGTATGTACCTAACGCCATATTTGTACATCAGGGGGCACCTCGTCCTCCTCAACAGTCAAATCAAAACAACTAGGGGAACACTAAACACCAAGATACTCAATTAGGAGAACCCCTGAGTGTTGTCTTTAATAAGTTGTTACAGATCAACTATCCAATCACGTATCCTATTTCCAAACCACTTGATGAATCCAAACCCAAGCTTTCATGGTTTAGGGAAAATGAATATTGTGAGTTCCATAAAATCAAAGGAGACTCTTTAATAAGTGTCAAGGTCTGAAAAACTATGTCCAAGATCTTATCGATCAAGGAGATATCAAAGTTGACACCAGCCAGGCTTCATCGTCCAATGCTCAATTTAAGATATATCAAAATGCCTTTCCAAATCATAATCAAGGTACAAGCACCTCTAGCAGAAATCCCCAAGACAATAGCACGAATAACGTGAGCTATAAGAATGTACCCCTCAATTATGAGGGTGTTATCCATTACATTGAGCACGTAGAACCCCATGTATCTATGATACGTGTCAAAGCAAAAGACCCTCGATGTTTTGTTACTACAGGACGAGCCCGCATCACTATCCCTACGGCCTCCAGACCCACCCAATCAACTCATGTAAACTCTCAGTACAACATCCTTGATCACTTAGGAAAGACCCCTACTCATATCTCCATCTTGGATTTGCTTACGTCTTCTCCTGTACATCAAGAAATACTCAACAGAGCCTTATAGGAAACCCATGTACCTAATGACATCCATCCTACATGATTCCAAGCTTTGGTAGGACACCTGGCTTTATCTTACCAACTGCACTTCAGTCAAAATGACATGCGAAATATTGATGTCAATCATAATCGCCCCTTGCATATCGAAGTCGTGGTTTCCCACCATAAAATAAAAAGGGTCTTGGTAGATAATGGCTCTTCCCTTAATCTGTGTACTCTAAAATTCATAAAATAAGTGGGCTATACTCAAGTAGATTTAAGCAATTAGTTCATCACGATCAAGGCCTATGATAATGCAGAAAGGAATTCAAAGGGAATTATCAGTCTTCCTATCCAAGTGGGACCTGTGGTTCAGTACACTACCTGTCATGTCCTTGATTTGGAATTATCATATAATCTCCTCCTTGGTCATCCATGGCTCCATGCTATGCAAGCCGTCCCCTCCATGTACCATTAGTGCCTAAAATTCCTGGTCAACGGACAAGAAGTCACCATCTATGCTAATCCCCAATCCTTTGAATATTTCCACACTTTAGAAGTGTCATTTCCCCATTTACATTATTGTACCAGGTCGAAATGGGGGCATCTCATCTCATCCGCTAATCCACCCTCCACCACGACAACCACTCCATCTTCCACCACTAATCCTATAGTCACAAAAGTCTAGATCATTGACAAAGGGTGTGGTGAATATGAAATTCATACTACTCTTAATGTAACAACCATGCCACCATCACCACACAAGTATGGTCAACCTTCACATGCTACTCCAAAGGAAGACAAGACTGTCACCTTCAGTGGTAGAAACATCCTTACCACCACTTTTAGGTCCCCTAGTATCAAGATAGATGCACCAGAAGAGGATATAAGTCAATGGGTATACCAAGAAGAACCCCAACCAGATCCCCCTCTAAAAGAATATTTTCAAGAAGCATATCCTTTGTCAGCTAAGTTTGTAGAAAACTATAACTACCAAGGTAGGGGCCTAGGTAAAGAAGAATAGGGGTGGTTGCAACCTATTGATACATCAAAGCTGCCAAAGAACATAGGCATCAGATATGATAAAAAGCAGAAAGGCCTTACAACATCATCTAACACCTCCAATAGTGTCGTCATGGACGATGGCTCATTGGAAGACATAACAGAGGAGGAATCCATCATATGGGCATACGATGACATCGATCACACTGACCTATCATCCATGTTTGAATGCATATCCATCTGTACCATCAGCCTATCCCTTCGTCACCCTAAGCTTATTGATTGGGACCTATGTGATAGCACACCTGTCAATATGTCTGCAGATACATATGTCAACCTCAGGGGATTGGGGGAGGATGAACACTCCAGTCATAAAAATAAGAATAGGAAAATTAAAAAGAGGTCATCTAGTGAAAACCTCCTCAAGGCACTTCCTGACCTTGAAAAAGTAAAAAATAAACGACACATTCAATGGTGAAAACCTCAAAGAGGCGCTGGAGGATGGAGATGTTCATCTTCCCCTTGTGGGAACTCAACTATCTACACGGTCGTCCATTTTAATTGAAGAGACTCAAGAAGTTAATCTGGGTACTGTTGAAACTCCTAAGATCACATATGTGGGCAAGTCACTCTCAGATCCAGAATATGCAGTCATTGTCCAGTTACTCCAAGAAGGTATTTTTAACTTTGATTGGTCATATTTAGACATGCTAGGCTTAGACCTCACTTTAGTGGTTCATCACCTAGACATTCGCCCTGGTGCAAAGCTTGTCAAACAGAAGCTTTGCAAGATGCATCCACAAGTAGCATTGTTAGTCAAGAAGGAACTAGAGAAATTACTAGATGCAGGTTTTATCAGACCAATTGACTACTCTGAGTGGATCTCCAATATAGTACCAGTTGCCAAACCAAATGGAGACATTCGGATCTAAACGAACTTCATAGATCTTAACAAGGCTTTCCTGAAAGATGATTTCGCTCTGCCTAACATTGACATGTTGGTCGACCTCACAACAGGACATGAGATGTTATCCCCTATGGATGGTTTCTTTGGTTATAATTAGATATGCATTGCACCTGAGGAACAACATAAGACTGCTTTCACAACACCATGGGGTACTTTCTGTTATAATGTTATGCCTTTTGGTCTAAAAAATGTAGGGGTGACATATCAAAGGGAAATTATGGTCATCTTCCATGACCTCATCCATATTATCATGGAGGATTATGTCGACGACTTGTTAGGAAAATCCAGAACACAAGCGGAACATCCTACTGTCCTGAAAAAGATCTTTGAATAGTTGGAGCATTACAAGTTATGACTAAATCCAAAAAAGTGTGTCTTCAGTGTCACGTTAGGAAAGTTGTTGGGTTTCATAGTCTCTCAAAGGGGTATTGAAGTTGATCCCGCCAAGGTGAAGGCTATCCTGGACATGCCACGCCCGCGCAATCTAAAACAGTTAAGAAGCCTCCACGGGAAGATGCAATCCATCTATCAGTTCATAGCCCAGCTTGCGGATAAGTGTCAACCATTCACTCATCTGTTGAAGAAAGACTCCACCTTCCACTGGAACCAACAGTGTCAAACAAGTTTCGATAAGATCAAAGAATACTTAGCTCATCCTCTGATCTTGATGCCACCTATTCCCAGGAAACCCCTCCTATTGTATATCTCTGCCACTTCAGTCGCATTGGGGGCATTGTTGGCACAACATGATGAATCATCGAAAGAGAGAGCGATCTACTACATCAGTCGAACATTGATCGGCTATGAATTAAACTACTCTCCCATGGAAAAAGGCCTGCCTTGCACTAGTCTTCAGCACACAGAAACTCCAACATTACATGCTCAGCCATCCAGTCAAATTAATTGCTAAAATTGATCCACTGAAGTATTTGTTATCTAGAACCACTCTGACTGGCAGCATGGCCAAGTAGGTCATGCTCCTAAGTGAATTTGACATAGAGTACGTGGAGTGGAAATCCATAAAGGGATAGGTCATAGCTAATCAGTTGGTTGAGGCACCATTAGTAGATGTGTACCCTCTGAACACTGACTTTTCAGACGAAGAATTTTACATAGTTACAGAAGCACCAACTTGGACATTGTATTTTGATGGCTCATACACTCATAATGGATTAGGCACATGGATTTTATTAGTTAACCGTCAAGGTGACTACATTCCAAAGTCATTCAGGATAGCATTCCCATGTACCAACAACATCGCAGAGTACAAAGCCCTCCTCACCAGTCCCCAAATTGCAAAACAATGGCATATAACTCACTTGAAAGTCTTTGGTGATTCATTATTAGTCATCAAGCAAGTTAATGATGAATTCCTCACACATGATGATAAGTTGTTACCCTATAAACGCATGGTGGATGATTTCAAGAAATATTTCACCTTCATACAATTTGAGCAAATTCCTCGGGTACAGAATAAAGTAGCAGATGCAATGGCCACTATCGGTTCCCTGATTGACATCCCTAAAGACTAGATGGAATGTGAGTTCCTTGTCGAACAACTTTTAATCCCAGTGTATGATATTCCTAAGACTGATATGGTGTGCGAAATCGTAGGTCCCATCTCCCCTAGTACCAAGACATATATACCTATCTCCATGATAATATCCTACCCCCAGACCTCACACGAAACCAACAAAAATCCTTTACTCAACGTTTGGCCTATTACATTATCATCTGTAATACACTTTATCATCGCGGGCATGATGGGATCCTCCTTAGGTGTCTGAATCAGACCAAAGCCCACACGACACTAACGGAGGTACATAGTGGTGTTTGTGGAGCTCATTGAAATGGTATGGCCCTAGCCAAAAGGATTCTCCAAGCTGGATATTATTGGCCTACAGTAGAGCATGATGCTTGTGAATTTGTGAAGAAGTTCCTTCCATGCCAACAACATGCAGATTTGATTCACGCTCCAGCATAGGATCTTCAGCCCCTCCTAGCATTGTGACCCTTCTCTCTATGAGGTTTCGACTAGATTGGAAAGATTTACCCACCATCATCCGATGGCCACACATTCATAATCACTACCACTGAATACTTCACTAAGTGGGTGGAAGAAATTCCACTCTCACAAATCACTGGTATTTAGATCTCAAAGTTCATCCTTTACAAATATGGTATCCCATCCACCATCATTTCCGATAATGGAAAACCCTTCATAAACCAAGCCATGAAACACCTCTGCGACACCTTTCACATCCAATATCATTGGTCAACACCTTATTACCCCCTGGGTAATGGTCAAGTAGAAGCAACCAACAAAACCCTCATCCGCATCCTCAAAAAGGTTGTCAATAATACTAGTCAAGATTGGCACCTCCATATTCATCCCACCCTCTGGGCATATCGCACCTCCATCCACACCCCTATAGGGGCCACTCCCTATTCTTTATTCTATGGCGCTGAAGTCATCTTTCCAATTGAAGTTGAGATCCCATCACTGAGAATTTCCTTAAAAAATATTATCAGTGAGGAGGATACTCATGTTGCACAGCTTGCACAACTGGAGTTACTTGTAAAAGAAGAATCAAAGCTTACAATCACCTACAAGCATAACACAACTGCCTCAAGCATCACTACAATAAGAAAGTTGACCCTCGATAGTTTCAGGTGGGTGATCTTGTCCTCAAAGAGAATTAGCGTACTCAACAAGATCGAGACAAGAAGGGAAAATTTGAGCCAAACTGGTTGGGGCCTTATATCATAGCCGCCAAATATGGTTCTCGGGCATACAGGTTAACTACTCTTGAAGGAGAACCCCTTGACGAACCCATCAACATCATGCATCTAAAGAAGTTATATGCCTAAGTCCACTTAGCAACCCCACCTATCAAAAAAATTGAAAAAATCAAAAAAATCAAAAAATCAAAAAATAGTAAAGAGAAATAAGTTCATCCTCTGGTGAATACCATTTTTTGGTGGTGCCTTGGATAAGTATGGATGGTGAAAACCTAGTAACAGGTGTCATCCATAGAGGGCTTAATCATTATCTACCTAGCATCCTAATTATTTTATGCTTTCATCTACACTATCATCCTCACCCATCCCATCCTTGGTCACTTGGTATATTTTGATTAAGCATTGGACGACCCATCTAGCCTATCCCCCATCCTAAGATTTTTAGTATCCCACTCTAAGCTTACATCGTTCATTTCCGTGTAGGTCAGTCTGTGTCATCACATAGGATCATCCATCGTGTCGGTCTTCTTCTAGATCTCATCCTATCGCGTCGCCATTCGAACTACGTTGTCCCTGCGCTGTCACGTAGGCAAGGTTGATCATTTGATCTTCCCTTGAGGTATTTTGACCATCATGTGTTGATCATTTATCATCTGTCTTCACCGTCCTCTTTCTACTTTATCCATGGTCTTTTCATGAACTACAAGGGCTCTACACTTTCATGTAGGCAAGGCCAATCTCTGATCGGCCCCCGAGCCCCTAGGTTTGTAGGGTATGTCAGTTTGTGTCCTTGTCTGGCTTGTTATTCTCGAATAAAATCCCCTATTATCAGAAGATTTGGTTAGTGAAAAACATATGGCATCAAATTGGGTCATTCTAGTTTAGTATCCATCATCGGTCTTAATAGCATGTATTCTTCTTAGCAGACCTCATCAATCCCATCCATCCCCTTTGATCCTATGGAAAAGGACGTGTTGAAACTGATTGTGCTCTTTTGATGTTTTAGATTTTCTTTATCATTTGAGCTCACTATCAACACTTGTCATGGTCGCCTTGATCCATCATATCATGGTGTTCTTTGACTCATCTACATAAGGGCTTATCTTGGTCTTTTCTTTGTTGTTGTCTTCTCGGTTGTCCCACGTAGTACCCACTAAGATCCCTGAGGTCTTGTATTATGCTGGGGAATCCTTGTGTGTTTGTGGTTATCCCAATACCTGGCCAGACCAAGGTCATAGTGACCTTGGGGTGTCGGGGTAGCCTTTATGTTTGTTGTGTTTGTTTCATGCATTGGATGCCAACTCGCCTTGGTCTTACATATCAAGGTATCTGGTATCTTATGCTATAGAAAAAATCAGTGCTTTGAAGATGGCAACTCATATTAGGATTGCATTTCATCATCTATTGCATTGCATTCACCCTATGATTTTGGTTGTGTAAATACTTTATCCTGCTCTCTCCAATTCTTCTCGAGATACTAAAAGTTTTTGACAGGTGACAAATTACACCCAATTTTCACAATCACTACATACCCATCTTCCATTATCATGTCAGTTCTTATTGACGCTTATGACCATGTGTTATTTCCTTTCATTATTAATTCACTATAAATTACAAGAGAATTATCACATATTATGTTCATTCTATTAACCACTGTTGGTGTAATTAAATGTCTTGTACCTTGTCCTAGGTCATAATTACACCTTAGTTAAGTTTACTTAGGGACCACATAGGAGGTTGTTGGAGAATCTCCACTTTTGGTGGACTTGACATGTCATCACCTCATCATTTCCACCTTTTGTGGACACATCATGTGATTATCTCTCCATCTTTGGTGGAGTGATAAGTTTTCCTAGTTATCTCATGTCATAAGATTACGACACTTGTCATAATCTTATGCCCTTCTATGTTCTCACCTTGGCTATATAACCAAGGGGTCTCTCTCATTTGTAATTAGAATCATTGTACTGCATATCATATTAATGACATTGAATACAGTTTATTCTTGTCATATCATTTCTCTCTTTCTTGTGCTTTCCATTTGGTCCATAGATCTTGGGTGGCAGCCATAGCCAATTCTAACATGGTATCAGAGCGTGTTGGGTGCCATTGGAGAGTCTTATTCTAAAGAGAGATTCCAGATTTGAGGAGGTTCTGTTCATGGCTCTTTGTTGCAAGTTCACATCCGAGCTTGTTGGTGCAAATCTGAGCTCACCATTGCATCCGAAAGGTTCGAAATAGTTGATTTTGCCTTTTGTTTCGTCCAAATCGGACATACGAGGCCAAATCTATGAGGGTTTGAAGTTGAAGAGTGGTTGCTAGATCCAGAAGGTAGTTGCAATTTTGGAGCATTTTGGGTCAAATCTGACCCTGCCATCGCGTCTAGAAGGGCCAAAAACCCTAAGATCGATTATCAAATCGAGAAAATCTGAGCACTTCACCTGGAGCTTGAAGAAAAAATCTCCCCTCCTTCGGTCGTACAGACGTCATTATTTGGTATAGTCGAAAAAATATTTTTATTCAATTGAAAAATTTTGAAATTTTTTTTATAAAAAAAAATATTTGATTAAATTTCATTGTAAAAGTTTTTAAAAATCAAATAATTAAAAAAAAAAAAACAAAAAAGAATTTTCTATGGTACGCAAGGTACTGCGTACCTCATCTGTGCATAGGGTACCGCAGGGTACCATCTGCACCGTACTCCACGCGGCACTCTCCCATTCGCCACCCGCGGGCCCCGGTACCCACACTCCAGCGGCTGCCAATCACCAGCAGGTGGCCGGAAAAATTATCCGGCATCAATTACCACCGGCTAGTCAACATCAAGATTCTGGTGAAAAAAACAAAGAATATTCTGTGAAGAATATACCAGCGATTCCTCAGATGCCTCCGACCGGCGTGCGACGTTCTACCGGGCATCAAATTTAAGCTCGGGGTTGACGAATATTTTGCGATAGAGAATATTCTTTTTTGACGGCCGCCAACCCATCAAATTTAAGCTCATAAAATGATTACGTCAGCACACGTCAACATGACGTCATCACTGTTTTGAAAATTTTTTCCCCCTCACAGATTGCATTTTCATTTTTGCAGTCTAACTTTGAAGGCTAATATCTCAGTCATTTTGAGTCCTTTTTTCAAGCAATTTTTTTTTATTTGGGCTATAATTTTGTGCTCTACGCATAGGTGCAATCATTTTTTGGTTTTGGTGCCTGGTTTTTCCAAAATTTGCAGATTCTCATAGGTGTTGCTGCCTCGTCTTCATTTTGGGAACTTCGGGAGCTCATATCTTGCTCCTACGGTAACATTTTTGGGTGCAATTTTTTTTGAAAGTGCATGATTTTTTGTGTACTTCTCAGTGGTAGGATCAGATTGATCTCATTTTATACTAAAATTTTTACTTGATATTGTGGCCTATTTTGGCATTTGTAAGCACTAAGATCAAGTCTAGCTTGTTGTTTTTGGCATCTAGCAACTGTAAATGCACTAAATATAAAGTGCCAAATCAGATATTGCTTGGGGGGTTTCTTGATTGAGTGATTTGGGGGGGTAATCTTGCAGTGATTGTTTGCATTCTTTTGCTTGGTTTGTGTTCTTGCAATGGGGAGATCTCAAATTGAACCCCTAAATCCACATAATTATGCTACATGGAGAAAATCAGTATCAAACTATCTCATGATGAAAGGTCTAATAGGTCATCTAAAGGACACAATTCAAAAACCTACAGATGCTAAAGAATTGGCAATGTGGGAGATTGATCGTGAGAAAACACTTGGATGCATATGTTCATTAGTCTCATTTGATTTGCAATTTCATATTGAATCATGTAATACACCTAAAGAGGTATGGGATACTTTTGAGAAATTGTATGGAAAAACATATAAGATTAGAGGCTATCAGATTGAGAATGATTTGATGAATCTTGATCCTAAAAGTTTTGACCACATCCAAGACTACATCTCCAAAATCAAGCAACTAAGAACACAATTGAAAGAATGCACTATTGAAAAAGAGGATTTACAGTTGATTCTGAATGTGTTATCCAAGCTTGGTCCTGAGTATTCAGTATTTGTTTCTGGCTTTCATACCCATCGACTTTCTATGGGAGCATCATATGTTGATCCTAAATTTGATGACTTTGCAAATCTCCTAATCAAAGAGGAAGCTAAGTTAATGAACATGGGTCTAATCAAGTCTTCCAAACCACAAGCATTGGTGGAAAATGAGTCTAAGGTATAGAAAGAATCAGACAATCTTGATAATAAGCAAAAGAAGAAAAAGAATAAGCCACATAAAGAATCAGAATCCTCATCATCAAAAGGAGAAACATCCAAGAAGGAGAGACCTTTTTTGTGCATATTGCAAGAAGGATGGACATGAAGAACACTATTGTTATAAGAAGGATATTGATGAGTTGAAAAATCTTCTCAAAAAGAATCACATTGATTTGCCTTCTAGAATGTCTAAATCATCTTCTTCTCCTTCTACTTCAAAACAGTCTAAAAAGGAAAAAGGTCAAACATCAGGATATAAAGGACAAGCTCTTTGTGCTCATTCAAGTCCAGGATCAGGGAGATGGCTTCTAGATTCAAGAGCATCACATCATATGGCATCTTCACAGACTATATTCTCTTCATTTCAGCCTTGTTTGATGTCTCCTATCTTGATGGGAAACAATACATACATGAGTGTAATAGGGAAGGGATCTATTAGCATTGGGGAGAACACTTTTCAGGATGTCTTGTGTGTTCCTCATTTGACGAACAATCTACTTTCCATATATCATATTACACATGGTGGAGATGGGAGAACTGTGGAGTTCACTCCTGATTCTGTTATCATTCATGACTTGGAGACTAGAGATATCATTGCTACTGGGGTGGTTGATCATTCATCTCAGTTGAATTCCTTTGCACAGTTTGCTTCTGATGATGACGATGTTCCTTTGGCTATTGATCACAACTATGATTCAGAGGAGACATTTGGATTTTTGAACTTGGGCATACTCACATCAGATCCAGTACTTGAGCCATGCACTTCATCTCCTCCATCTTCTGTTGTACTTGATGATACTTGTGTTGCTACAGTTTTGGCTCCTAGTGATTCAGTGCAGCAGGACATACATAGTCTTCCAGATATGGCTACTTTGGATGGCTTCCTAACAGGTATTTCAGACTTGTTTGTGGAGTCTCATCTTGCTGATTTGGAGGACACTCTTGATAGCATTCATCTTCTCTTTGATGAAGATGCACCTTCTTCAGTTGTTGTGAGGGAACACTTTGACCCTCTTGTTCATTCTCTACATGATCATTCTTCACAGATTGGTGTGAGTGTGGATAGTTTTGAACAGCATTTGGAGGAGGCTTCTTTGTCTTCAGAGGGGATACCATTGTCTTTGGATCGTGCTCTACATTCATCTCTACTAGATGTTGGATTGTACTCTTCAGCATTATGGCCTAGAACGCCTAATTGGAGTGGTTCAGCTTTGGGCATCGACATGGAGACACTTGAGCATGCTTCAAAGACATCATCACACATCATCCATCTTCATGACTTCCTGCATACATCCTTGGTTTTGTTTCTTCCTAAGGGAAGGAACGTTGTTCAGCGAGATTAGATCATCTTCAGCATTCAATGTCGAGCTTCTACCATTCTTGCAGGAGACTCAACATTGAAGGGGGGCTACCTTGCTTCTCTTCTACTTCTCTCTTATGGGGGGGTCTTTTTCCTCACATGGGGTTTTTACCTTCTCTTTCTTCATTGAGAGCATTTCTATTTTGTATTTCATCTCTCTTTTGAGCGGGAGTTTTTCCCATGAGGTTTTCTCCCTTTCCTCGCTTGTGAGAGATTGCATTGATTGCATTGTTTGTACATGGGTACCTAACATGGCCTAGTAGTCGGGACCCATCTTTGCATCTTTGTGTCATTTGCATAATAATTCGCTACTCCCTAAGTTGCACTTAAGGGGGTGTTGGTGTAATTAAATGTCTTGTACCTTGTCCTAGGTCATAATTACACCTTAGTTAAGTTTACTTAGGGACCACATAGGAGGTTGTTGGAGAATCTCCACTTTTGGTGGACTTGACATGTCATCACCTCATCATTTCCACCTTTTGTGGACACACCATGTGATTATCTCTCCATCTTTGGTGGAGTGATAAGTTTTCCTAGTTGTCTCATTTCATAAGATTATGACACTTGTCATAATCTTATGCCCTTCTATGTTCTCACCTTGGCTATATAACCAAGGGGTCTCTCTCATTTGTAATCAGAATCATTGTACTGCATATCATATTAATGACATTGAATACAATTTATTCTTGTCATATCATTTCTCTCTTTCTTGTGCTTTCCATTTGGTCCATAGATCTTGGGTGGCAGCCATAGCCAATTCTAACAACCACACATACATCGCCACCTGCATCACAACGTGTTAGAACCACACATGCATTGCCACCTGCATCACAATGTGTTAGATCCATGCATGCATGGCCACCTGCATTGCAAAGTGTTAGACTCATAATACATCACATCTTGCATATATAAAATATTCATACATAATCCATCATATACATATACATACATGTCAATAAATCAACTAGGCATCCATACACATAAGTCATCATAGATATAACATATGCATACATCATATCACCATGTGAATATCTGCATTAATAAAATCATCCATATTCCACAAATACATAAACTCAATCATCCATTGTCATATTATAAATATGTCCATAAATAAATATACTCATACATCCACATAGGCATGAAGTATCATATACTCATACATCCACATAAGCATGTAGTATCATAAACATGTGCATAAATAAACCAAAGTATCCATCTACATAAGTAGGAAATATCATATACATGTACATACATAAATTGAATCACGCATCACAAAAAAAAAAACAAGAAACAAAAAAATACTGCACAGTGTCAATAAGGACTATCCCATATCATAATCAAAATAATACAATGCACGTCATATATCCATCATACATCAAAATATATCATATATCCATCACATAGCCCTCATGCATCTATCAAACACGCAGTAACATGTCATCTCCCAAATACCCACATCTGATCTCTATGGCGAATTAGGTACTAATCTCCTGCTTGGTGAAGCACCTGACGAATCACTATAACCTCTGGTCTACGTCCCCAATGACTGAGATGGCGCTAGCATATGTGTTGTCTGTCAAACATACTGGAACATCCATTGTGTTGGGTCTGAAACCGCATGGTAATATGCGACCATCCAAAATACTACCTCCCTCGCATTCTCCTCTCGCTCAACAACCTGAGCCCGAGCAGAATTTTGCTCCTGACTATATCTATCATGATCTCTTGTGATCAATCTCCTCTCCTACTCCCAGGCCTCCTGGGATAGTTGTAACTGTGCCATCTCTTCCTAAACCCGATCTCTCATCTCCTCGGTAGCCACTGCCCTAGCCACTACTACATCCCTCTCCCCCTGTAACCTCTGTGTATTTGTCCCTATCATATCACTGACCTGCACTGACTACCGCTGAGCCACTGCTACATCTCGCTCTCCCTGCAGAGTCTGCACCCATACCTTTGTAGCATCTCTCTCTCTCTCTATGTGGCATGTGCCCGAGCCTCTGCTGCATCCATATCCCTCTGAAGTTCTTGCAGTCTTAACTCGACAGAATCTCGCTCCCATTGCAGACCTGACACCTATGACACCGCTGCATCCCTCTCTCTCTAGAAAGACTAAACCTCTAACTCTGCCACCAACCTCTCACTCTCAGCCACCTAAGCACATGTCTATACCACATCCTTGTCTCCCTCTAAGACCTGCACTTGTGTCTATGCCACATCTCTCTCTAACCGCAGCATGCACATCTCTCTCATCATCTCCTCTCTATGTTGCATCAACCCCATGTCCCCAACTGTCTACTCTAAATAGTGTAAGGAAACTATGCAGCCATGAAATGACAATTTCCACATAACCCAAATCTGAAAACATGCAAGTAAAATACTCAACATCAACATGCAAGAGAATAGACAACATACCCATCAAAGATGACACAAGATATACCCTGGGAAAACCCTCAAGAGGGAAAAACCCAGCCTCCAAAAGCATCCACACTCCATGTATTATTCAGCAATGAAAACCCATCACAATACATCTGCAGAGACTCCATGAACACTTCTGAAGCACAAGCTATCCATGCATTCCATGTGACCAAGCATGAATCCACACATCCCATGCCATGCTTCAAACCCTCACACATGCACAAGCTCAACCTTGACCAACTTTTTGATCCAACCCTAAACAACTACCCATGTGGTTGCTTTTATAGAAACAAGCTCCCACAAAACCACCAAGTGGTATTACATAAACCATGTGCCCAAAACCATACAACATCATGTGACCCCACATTTAATATTGGGTACTTTATTATTTTATTATTATTCCCCAATATTAAATAATTACATTTTATAATTATGTCCCAATGATACATACAACAAAGTGGCCCCAACATTATAACTCCTTGTGATGCACGTCCACCTAGAAAACCCCTAGGTGCACCACACATAATAATAAATAAATAAAACAATACAAACATTATGCAAGGTGTACAACACCTAATTTTAACAAATAGTCCACTCTGTCTTTAAGCTCAACCCGCTCCTGGTGCCAATCTGCTCTCTCTCTCCATAATCACTCTAGCTGTCTCTACAAACACTTTGTATCTCTGACAGTCCCTGTCCCAGTCTCTGATGGCTCCTGCCTTGTCACCCCTCCAACAACCTGTCGTATCACGACCTCTACCACCAAACGGTCTCACTCCCATCTTGTTGCATCTCCCTCCTCATGCTCCCTGGCCACCTCCTCTTACAATCTCTCTATCTTTTCCTACAGGTCAACTGCCTCATCTTGTGCTTCATCCCTCTCTCTCATCAATCTCCTCTCCACATCAAACACTAGTGTGACCAGGACTGCGTAATCTCTCTCCCCCAGGGTGAATTGTGTTTTTAGCTCGATCAATGTTGCCTCTAATCTAACCCGCTCTACCTCTGTCTGCCAAAATTGTTGCTCGCTAAGGCGTAGTCTCTCTAGAGTCTCTCTCAACACCACCGCGGGATCCTCTCCTCTGGGGGGTGCTGTGAACAGGGGTTGGAGGTCATACACATCAGTGTTAATGTCCATCTCCCACAGCTCATACCCCTCTCTCTCTGTCGACACCTCCATCGCATCCACATCTATCATCGAGGGGGATCCCTCTCTCCCTGTCATCCTCTCCTATGCTCTGTTGGCCTCGCCCTCCTCCTGTCTCTGTGGCTGATTCCCTCCTGTGGCCATGTCTACCTCCTATCTCTCATGCGCTCTGTTGGTCTTAGCCTCCTCCCCTCTCTCCTACTGCTAACCTCCTGGGGATGCACATGCCTCTTGGATCCTCTCTCCCTAGATCTCTGACCCCTATCCTATTGTGCTACAGCCCTGACCTCATCCTCTCCCTCCTCTGCTCCATCCCCTCGGGACCTACGTCATCGTCTCCTCCTCCTGGCTGCCCTCACTGGCTCCTCAGTTGCTACAACAGCCTCTTGTCTCCTCCTCCTTGCTACCCTCACTAGCTCTTCGGCTACTCCAACAGCCTCATGTCTCCTCCTCCTGGTTGCCCTCGTTGGCTCCTTGGCTACTCCCATCGCCTCGTGTCCCTCCCCCTGCTGCCCTCCTCTCGCCTGACCTCCTCTTTTTCATCCTTAGGGTATCAGTCCTACCGCCCTCAGCCGTCTCTCGTCCTCTAACCTGAACCCTAGTGCTCCCTCAATCGACACTATTGGGGTAATCCGTGGCTGTGGATGTCGACTGAACCACTGTCGATCAATCTATCACCCCTGCATCCCTTTGCCCCTCCCGCCTGTCTGGGTATGGCATAAAATGTAGTGTCTCTAGCTCTGCCCACACTGCATCCAAGCCTAGTGGAGCCCCCCATGGGCGCTCCCGTGACAGTCATCAGAATCTCACCCATGTTGCGAGAATATCCTGCCTCACTCCAAACTGTCATGTCACCTAATCGGGTTTGTGTAGCTCCACTATAAGCAGAACTCTCTCAATAATATAACAGCAGGTGAAGAAGTAACCGATGTGTGCCTCCTCATCATCCCTCTAGCCCTTGAAGTGCCATAGCATATAAGGATGTCACACTATCATCTTCGCCTGCACATCATCTAACTATCTCCTCCATATATCTACATCTCTCACATCATGATACCGCAGTATCGCTCCCGCCTCTACCCCCAACCCTAGACCATGGCCTTTCTGTCATCTTGCTCTCCTAATCTGTGCACTATCGGTCTGGTCACCCTAATGTGCTCCCACGCCCAAACCTGTAGTAGTGTGACATGGGCCACACTTAGTGCATTCTGATAGTGTACCTGGTGCATGTCCCCCACGTAAACTACCCCTCTCAGCCCTCAATGATATGTCGAATCACCTTGACGAACCTGAGATGTAGGAATCGACCATTCCAGTCTAGCACCAAGATCCCACTAATCAGTCCCGCTAAGTACAAAGATAGTATCGATACCCTGCAAGACATACACCTGTCCACATCCAACTACCCCCGCTGAACTGGTAGATCATCACTACCAAAAACAACATGCACAGACTCATTCAGCATCTCATTTGTCGTCCAACACTCGCTAACCGCAAGCCTTGCTATAGGGAGACTCAGAATCTGCCAAACATCCTCTAAGGTCACTGTCATCTCCCTAATCGGTAGATGGAATGTCAATGTCGTCGAGTCCCAGTGCTCTATCAAAGCTGTCAGCATGGCCCTGTGGGCCTTAATTGTCGGATATGACAACATATGAAATAATCCTTCCTCTGCCAATCTCTAGTGCTCTGCGCCCATCATCCGTGCCATGCATCTCGTCAATACCTCAAACTGTCTCTCTCACGTCTGCAAACTCTCCACCTTTTGCATCCATCACAATATCACCTTGTTAGTCTCTTCTAGTGTCATCTTGCCCCCTTTTCCCTCCCCGAGATTTCCCTTAACCATCCCACCCTTGGACCCTTAACCATCCCTTACCCCTACCTGTAGCTTATTTTGGTCGTCTCGACTTCACCCCGGCCCTTGGGCAGACCCGCCCCGAGCCCGGGCGAACCCGCCCAAGCAAGGGCGGACCTGCCCAAACTAGCTAGGCAGACCCACCTGAGCCTGGGCGGACCCACCCAAGCTGGCTGGATGGATGTCCGCCCGAGCATGGGTGGACCTACCCCGGGCTAGTTGGGCAGACCCGCTTAAGCCCGGTTGGGCAGGCCTCCACCCAACTTGGGCAGACCCGTCCAGGCTCAACTGCCCCCCCTCTAAAAATATCAAACCCCCCAGCCTAGCCTAAACCTATCCCCTCCTCCCCAAAAAACATCTTTTTTTACAAAAATAAAATTAAATAATTTCATCCAACCCATTTTTCCTTTCCGAGCAACCCCACAAAACCCATATTTTGGTTTTTGCAAAAATTTAGAAAAATTGACTAAAATCACAAAGTGGGGTTTCAGACTCACTTGACATGGCACGACACACTCACTAAAGAATCGTCGTCTCTCGTCCCCCTGATGAATGATGTCTGAATCATACTCCGGCATCGTGTCTCCTCCCTTTTGCTCTCTCCTCTTCTTCCTCCTCTCTTCACTTGACAGTTGTCCAAATGAGGAGAGGTAACTCCCTCAATTACCTTTTATAGCTTTTTCCCCCCTTTTTTCACTTTTTAAAATGAAAGGAATTTTTTCCTTTTATTTAACCTTTTTTAGCCTTAACTAATTCCCTCCCCCCTTATCTTCCCGGGGCCGCCATTTCCACATTTCCACATTGTAAACCCATTTTCTTCCGTTCAAGCACGAATCTTCTCAATTTTTTGTGCTCTTTCCATCAACATATACCACTTCATACTTTCGAGAAGTTGCCTGGGGCCCCCTTTTCCTTCCCTGTTTGCCTTCTCAAGGGGGCATACCCTACCATTCTCTCCCAATCTTCCGTCATAAGCCTTCCCTTGCGAGACCAGAGCATCCCCTTTAATTCTCCTCTGTGCGGGTAGCTCATAATCTCTCCTAGGTTGGGGCATTTCTTTTTTAGTCGATTCTTCCATAGAGTCGTCTGTATTTTATTTTTCTTCGAAACCCTATTATCCTAATAATGTTTCGAAAAGGGGCAAAATGTAGACATCCAAATTTGACCACTATCATATGGTCAAATCCATCTCCTTAATAATCTATTTGCTCATTTAATTCATCGTCCTCTTTGTCGATATTAATTAAATCACTCATTTAATTACTATTTCATGTCTTCCATAAGGTTTCTCAAACTATTTAATTTAATAAATACTTTTCCCCTCTTTCCTCTCTAAATTAAATAAATGTATCACTTTATTTAATTTAGTCATATTATCTTTTTAGAATTTTAAATCTGCTTTTTTAATTCCTTATTTTTTCTCTCATTATCACATCCTCCAACTTTTTTAAGTTGGTCTCTAATCCCTCTTAACAATCTAACCCTCTTTCTTAGTCATAATTAATTTATGATTAAGATGTGCACACCCCTAATCATCATTAGGGTCCCATCCTCCCTAATTTTCCACTTGCCTCTAATATGTCATTAATTAGTCTAATCAAGTACTTGCACAACCTTAACTTAATTAGGTCATCTCTAATCCCCATATCATTTATGGAATGTGTCCTTAGTCAACTTCATTAAATACTTTCTCTTTTTGAATAAGGCACTCCATTTCCTATGTGAATTTTTAATTCACATTTAATCCCCCAATGTATTTAGATGAATTTTAAATTCCTTCTCTCATCCCCTTAAGAATATTTGAGAAAATTTTAATTCCCCATATGTCCTCTCACCCACATGGGGACAAGTACCTACTTTATAAGGAGATTTTGTCTCAATCCCAAGGTACTATGTACCACCTCCATGTCATGTACTAGCCTTCTACCTCATGTACACATCACCATTTTTAAGCCATATCACATGCCACATGTCAAGATGTGAGGGCTTGTGAGTTCTCAACTCACCTTAGCCTTACATATTGATCTTGGTGGCTCAATCTTGACCATCCATTTCCCTAGAGAATTCCAAAATCTCTATAAATACCCCCTCTTTTCTCTCATTTTGGGGGAGATCATTCATAGTAGCCAAACTCTTGCAAATAATTTTTTCAAACCATACTTAGCCATTTTTGCATTTTCATCCACTTTCACTCATTTTCCATCCTCATTCCACCTTATAGCTTACATATTTTGCCATCCAAGGAGCATACAACACCAAAGATCGAAGGGCCAACCAAAGGATCAATTCAAAACAAGGTAAAAGGTTTTTTATTTTGTATTGAATCCAACTAGGCTAATATTGAGGTGTAGAGTGTTTTTAGTGTTATTTTCTCTCTTTTGTTTATTGTTCGTATTCTAACACTTAAATTCTCCCTATCACACATCTTATATAATGATGTGCTTGATTTTAGTCCACAAGTCCACTATAATCCTAAAAGAAGAGGCTAGGTGTCCACCTCATTTTTTTCCCTAGTGGAGGCTTCCCTATGGGAGCTTTGAGAAAGCAACCCATGGACTCTATGATTCTACACTCCACCTCTAAAATTTGTAAATTGCCTCTCAAGACTCATCAAAATTTAGTTTCAAGTGGTTAATAAGTGGGACTGGGCACCATCTTACTTATTTATGTTAGAATTATCTAAAAAAAAGACACAAGATCAAATAATAAATAAAATACCTTCCATACAAGAGAGCTACAAATAATGATCTACTATAAAATAATGAAAGAGAGTGATTTATAAGAGCAACCCTAAATAACAAAGGTATTAGAGCATGACAGGTGTTGTCATCCTATGTGATAAGACACAATGATCTAATTATAGCTCACTCTAGTTTTAAAAAAATTACTCCTGAGTTTATCTTAACTGCATGAAATGAAATTAGCCTAATAATCAATTAAAGATTAATTAATTATTAGCTAATGCATGATTACTCTAACACCCCCCTTAAGTGAAAACTTAGGGAATAGCTAAAAACCCTAAAAAGTGAATGCATAAAAAGAAAATAATCCATGATAGGTCACAACAATCAAGGTATGATGACGTACCCATGTACAAACAATCTAATCTCTCAAAACTAGAGAAAAGGATAAAACCTCATAAAAAAATCCTCTCCAAAAAAGAGAAAGGTGAATGAAGGACTAAGAAGCCTCCAAAATAGTATGGACTAAGAAGCCTCCAAAAAAATATCCCAAAAAGAATTAGGAGCATGGAGAACACTATTGAAGCATGAAGAAGTTGTAGACAATTGTCAAACGATGACCATTATAGTACTAAAATGAAGAACCTCATCGAGAATAGATGATGATCAAGATCAAGAAGATAAGAATCTACATGAGTTCCCCCAACAACACTACTCAAATTAGATGGACAAGAAAGGAAAACATCAAAAAATCAAAGATACAGATGGCACATGAATCTGCATGATTTACCCCAATGACACTACTCAACCATGCAAGATGCAAGTTGAAACTATAGGTACCAATAGTTTGAAGAACACTAATAAGAGAAAATGGAAGGTTGCCTCCACAAAATAGGAATCTAAGAGTTTCCATATGGTAAATTCTCCATCTCACCAAAATGCATGGGTAACCAACTACTACATCAACCTAGTATATAGTAACAAGAACTAGATACATAGATCACTCCAAGACAAAACCAAGGAAGCATTAGCACCAACAGTAGAAATCCCCTATAATGTTGAAAAGGGAGAGACAAGATAGGTCCACTAAAATTGTATGTCACCAAAAAGTACGTGTAGGAGAACAAAGAACATCTGAACATGCACAAAAGAGTACCTACAATAGAAAAAGGGTGTGCAAACAAGGCACCCACGCATGAGGCAAGAATCACTGGGATTTGATGTTGTAATGGAAGGGACAATCACTTGAAAAAGGTGTGATGGAAAAACAAAAATCCTACACAACCCCCCATGACACTTTGTATCATAGTGCAAGTATAAAAGGCACAATAGGATGTGCAAAAATGTCCAAAAAGTAAGTACAATAGTGGTACTTTATCTCAGTGTGTCTACAAAAAATAAATTACATGAAAAATTTCAAATTACCCAAATCGGATAGAATGCTAAAAATATATGTAGAACAACCTAAAACAAGTCATCCCACACAAACAAAAAGTTTCTAGGTGTCAAAACATCCAAGTAATTCATTAGAATGTGAAAACACAAAAAAAAAAAATGTACCTAGAGAAAATCTAAAAAAAGTGCATGGATAGCTATGAAGAGCTTTGAAAGACCTTTCCAACACCACTGGAATCATGAAAAATGAAGAAACTATGCAATTAAATTTCCACAATCCATATGAAATTAGTTATGTTGCTTCTAGATTTGATTGTGTTCCAAAAAAAATTTCATCAAAAAAAAAAAGGGGGATGAAAAAAAATTTGGAACACAATCGAATCCAGAAGCAGCATAACTAATGAAGAAACTAGTCAAAATTTGTGAGCACAACAGTGAAAACAACACTTTTAACTTTGACAGACGATAAAATGTACTAGTAGAAAAAAATAGTGATGAGACCCACATCACTAGAAATTACATGAAACCATCTTTTTGACAATATCTCATTCACCTAATTTTGATAATGTACGTCCAAGTTATGACCAACATAAAAAAAAAATCATTTTAGCCCACCGAAGGGGGCTTGGAGGGGGTCTACCAGTAATTCATACCACTAATATCAGCAAAATATTTTGGGGAATATTACCCTTGTTGAAAAAAACAGCCCTTGGAAAAGACAAATTGTTAGAATATCTACTATGAGATTTTTCAAGCCAGAAAAATTGGTCGATGTAGAATATTCAATGGAATTTTTTAATATTTTGTTCCACCACCAGTGGTCACAATGTGACCGGGTGCATAGTTGAAGGGGGGTAGTGGGGCTTGTAGTGGAGCTTGGGGTCACTAATAGGACCCTTCGTAGGTAGCAGGAGGGTTGCGAGTGTTGTGTGGCGTCACTGACCAAGCGCCTGAGTGGTGGGAGCATTAGTGGCAAGCCACCCTAAGTGACACTCCCAAAATAAAATTGAAAAAAGTCATATGGTATAGTCGTACAAGGGGTCATACAGGCCCCTGTATAAAAAAAATTACCTCAAAATCTCTCAACATCAAAATAGGGTAAATTTTATATCAAAATTCATCTATTCAACCTCCTAAACATAATTGTGAGGTCCTATTTGTGCCAAAATGCAACAAAAATCACCCAACTCCAAAAAATTCCAAAATCCCAGATTTTCTTCTATAACCCTAGTTGAGAAAAAAACTCAAAAATGGGAAGGGGTTCGTTGAATCCACGCTCTAATACCATGTTAGAATTATTAAAAAAACATGAGATGTAGGATCAAACAATGAAAAAAAATGCCTTCCATGCGAGAGAGCTACAAATAATTATTTGTTATATCCTCAACTAGAGAAACTTATAGAATAAAATAATACAATCAAGGAAAGTGTTTTATAAGATCAACCCTAATGATAAAGGGATTAGACCATGACAAGTATCGTCATCCAATGTGATGAGACAAAATGATCTAATAATAGCTCACTTTAGTTATAGAAAAAGGAACTCATAAGCTTAGCTTAAATGTGTAGAGAAGGGGATTTTCTATTCTCAAGACAATGGGATCTTAAGGAACAAACAACTCTCCATTACCTCAATTGACACGACTCAAGTGAACAAGAAATATAAATATTTAAATTGAATTATAATTTATGCTTAACAATAGATGTAACTAAAAATCTCAAATAACTTATAAATATGGGGTAATAAAAATGTCTAGTTTACAAAAATGGAAAGCACTAAATACACAAAATATGATACCAATCGGATGAAGTCTCAACCTTAGAAGCCTTTGCATCATGAGAATTTTTGTGCATCCACATTGTCATCTATATGATTAGAGCCTAGAAATTTCCAAAAATAAGTCATTTGCTCATCGAACCTATTTGTCACCTACACACATGGAGAAAGAGAAAATTGTTGGGGTTGTATAAGGGTTTGCCTTAGTGAAACCCCTTCAATGTTTCCACCTCCATGGACAGCTAAACAAGATTGGGAGACATAAAAAGTAAAATATAGTGTTGTAGAAACAAACCCCACTATGGAGGAGAACCCATATCATGATAAAAAGATACTAGATGAGATATGTAAATATAACAATAGACGAGATTGCTTGGATGATAAGCAAGAGAGTGTTACTAGTAGTTGTGGCCCCTTTCTTGAGATGATAGATGTGACAAGATCATAAGCAAGAGGATTCTTTGTTGCTACAAATGTCCAATATGTGAGTATTTTGGTAGATTTTTGTTAAGAGAGAGAGAGAGGTTAGAATCAAAAGTTCCCCAACAACTTGTGATAAATGAGGAAGAAAAGTAAGTTTTGTTATTGAACTAGGCAAGAATAATTGTTACAGTCATATTTGGGCATTGGGACACATCACAAATAAATTGCATGGGATATTCTTGTTTGAATCTCATATTTTATCGAGACATATACACTCCATGCTCTCATCTATCCAAATTCTTTCGAAATTCAAACCACAAGCTACTAACGCTTCATCATTTCCACTCATGAGATCAAAATTATAAAATATCGATCATGAATTTTGTCATAAATACACCAGACACAATGCATAAGTGCAAAATTGGCACATGGTATGATTTGTGACACTACATTTTTCCCCCACTTTAGTTAGTTGATCGCTCAAATGGATCAACTACACTAAACTAGCTAAAAATATGTAAAATATTAAATATAATAAGTGCATTGATTGACCCAAAAAAGGATATTATAAAGGCTATAGAGGTTAACTAAGCAAATGCAAGTGATGCCTCTAGTGCTCGGTGAAAATCTACAATATATGACGTGAAAATTTGGGTACTACAAAATAAAAAATACATCAATTCCAAAACTAGAGGAAGTTACTTTGGTGAGAAGAATTCTTAAGAAGACATTAGTAGGTCTAAAGATAAAGTTGATAAAGGTGTGATTACATGCCCCCTCGTATTTTTCCACCAACTAGGAGAGTAAAATCAGGAAGGTAGTCAAATCATAACTGGCACAAAAAATTTCAAAACTGGGAAAAAAATTGATTATATACTGATAAGGTGGGCCCCAAAATTCGATTATATTTTTACTATTCACAATGAGGATTTTTGCATAGAGTTTTATAGAGCTTGAGCGAAAATGCCTTGTAGACAAGATTTCTAACCATGAAATGTGGAGGAGCTTTACACCACTATAGAGACTGATGAGCCCCTAAACGAGGTAGGCCAAACAAATCTGATTTTCCTTTATTTTACGTATTTAATTTTAGTAGGAAAAATTAGAGCAGCACATTCATCCTAGTAGTGCACCAATGTCCTGGACTCACATTGGTGCCTGAGACCTTGCATGTTCATCCCAGGGGTGGTTTTACGCTAGCATCCTCCGGAAGTGTCGGCATCCTATGGGTGCATTATCATCTAGGAGGGTGTCCTAGTGTCCTCAAAATCAAAATTAGAAATTGTGTTAAGAATTTGAAGTATAACATGCTTATAGTAGATGTAGATAGAGAAGATGTAGGATTTTGTGTGACAAAGTTATATTTTTGCAGGGTTTACCAAAGGTTGTGAGCATACTGGTGATATGATCTTATCACTCCTACGCAACCTCATAGGAGATGTCACAACACACAATCGAAGTTTGCTTTGATGAGTTGGACTCTAGTGGGTTAATGAGATGCCAAAGATGAGATTTCATCACGTGATGCTTATGACACTCATGAAGTGATGGGACACTAATACAATATTGTTTCATCTCCCTACAGGGAGATGACAACCACATTGATGGATATCTACCAAATTTATGATCCCCCATCCAAGAGGAGAGGATATCTCTAGTCAAAGCCATAGACAACTTAGGATGTCCGAGATAACCAACTCCATTGCATCAACTAAGTTGTCCCTACAGACACCACTAGGCACATATAACTCGGGTGGTTGGGGTAGAGGCAAGTGACGATGCTCCTTATTTAGTGCATCATGGTTGCTAGAGTGGCACTTTGAGTCACCACTGACGAATGAGGCTCCTACCTACATGTGGACCTCGTGCATTACATCAAAGAGATGGAGGAGCGTAGTGTCATATTTACCTAAGTTCGGAGCATGTTGGCCCACTTATACCACAAACTTGGGTGGTACATACACCATGAGTACCATAGTTTGATAGCCTGTACACTCCTCCATGTGTGGGCCTTCGAGCACATCATCTATACTCGGCCAACCGGTTTTCCCCAACATGTTACAAGTAATTTTCCTCAAGACCACACATACCCCTTGGTGTGATAGTAGAGATATGGAAATCTATTATTTTGGAGGAAGATCGTGGATCAACTCAAAATTAGTGACATTATATGGCATCCGCATTAGGGTATGGAAAGATAGCCCATTAACAGGACAATTGCCACATATGCAGTGTGATCACATAATCACATCATCATGCCATATTACTAGAGATGGGTCATGCAAAATTTTTGGAAAGTATAGATAGTTCCCTGCATCGTGCCTACTTATAACCAATCTTTTTAGGAGCCATTTCAGACCTAGGGACCTACCCCAGCCGATCATCAGGGATGTCGCATTGAGCGAGGTAGGGAGCAGTGACAATGATGACCCGCTTGCACTAGACACTGATGGTGTAGGTGTGACAGACGGGTTTGACTAGTGATGGGAGATAGTGGGCCCAACTCCCATCTTCCCTAAGGATTCCCTCGAAGGAGAACAAGTTGTACAAAGATCTGATAGGGAGGAGGACTAGTAGGATCAGGAAGATGACGCAATAGTAGAGAGGCCTAGGAGAGGGCAGAGGATGTTGTCCCCAACAACAATCCCCATCGTCTTGGAACTTCTATTAGTAGCTGCCCATATTGGGAGTCCTTTGATGGTCATTCCACCGCAGGCCGCACATACTGCCATACAATCAACTGTAGTGATAGGGACATCGGGGCCCTCAAGAAGTGGGGCCACATGAGTTGATCTAGACTGGCAAGGTAGTGACCCAGGTATGAGTTGGATTTTGGTATAAATATGATACAGATAAAGATTATTAGATATGATTTCATTATTATGATTATCATGATGTGGTATTGATACATGTCCTCTCCTTTGTGTTTGTAGTTTTTACATTAAAGTGGCTCAGCTTCTTTAGTCAATCACTAGCAGAGGTTGTACCTATAGTACAGACATGCAGTCCCATCTTAGATTCCTACTGGCCACAATAGATAGTCGGGAGGCACATCCAATTTAGGATGACCTATGAGGAGAGACCTGTGTGGAGCTAGTACAGAGAGATTTACAGCTCAACACTATGATAGGCCAGAGAGACCAAGGGGTGATGAAGCTTTGCATCGTCCTCACTAAGGGAGACCAGGTTATGACAAGGGCAGAGAGTGTCAAGCAAGCACATGATTCCCTTCAAAGCAAGGTCGAGGAGCTCAGGAGGACGGTCGAGGAGCTCAGGAGGATGGTCGAGGCTACATGGACTAGCACCCCCATGGACCTTGACCATCCCTAAGTGTGACAGCTGATGGATGAGGCCACATCTATGAGGCAGAGAGAGGACACCCTACAAGAGAAGATCACGGCCCAGAGGGAGTGGATTGTAGGGCCGAGAGGACTGCGCACATCAATCTTGAGATTAGTTTCCCTTGATCTCAATCTCATATGTTAGTTTTTCCAAATCCACCAACACCAGAGGGCTCCGAGACCCATGCTCCAAGAGGATAGAGCATATACATTATATAAACATTTTTGATATATGGAATTCATAATGTATAACATTTATGATGTATATAAACGTCACATTTTTTGTAGTGATGGAAACACATGTAGATTGAGACATTTATATATGACATTTTGATTTGAATATGACTTGTGCCTAGACATATGTTTCTGATTTCATGAATGTTATGGATGCATATTGATGTATGATTAGATTAGATGCTATCATGATTTAATTAAACACATGTAAAACATATACTTAATCAAATGCTATGATGATCTAATATGATATGAAGATATAGATGCACGTGTAAATGAAATAAATAAAACATGCTAATATATAAAGGCATTATGTGTATATAAATAAATGATTAATCTACTAATAAGATAAATTAAGATTATGAAAGAAATTGACTAACAATGCATAGAATTTAAGATACACGTACCCTTAATTCTTATTTAAAGAAATTAATCATACATGCATGAATCATAACACAATGAACAAGCCACGTGTTGATAAATGAATGTCATAACACAACATACTTCAATTCTAGAAAGAGTTGAGTGTCGTGCATACGACACATAGAGGAATTCTACATATAGTATTGACATAAGTTCATTGCATTGATGGGTTCTTTCAATGGTATACCAACCATGCCAAAGAGGCCATAGGCACCAAAACCATAAACAAAGGTGATTATGTATGGACCTAACTAATTAGGACTAAATTTTCCCTTTTGGTCAAATGGTGCATTTATGTTTCTTTGGTTCTCATAAAGAATGAGATAACCAATGTTTAAAGTGTGAGAAATTGGTTATAATTCTTTGATAAATATTTTTGATAACCCTGAAGGTGATCAAGGGCCTTTAATCAGTGATCATCGAGCAACTCAAGTTGGTTTAGACGTTTGACATGGTAAGTGTCATTATCAATCAACCCTCTAAGGGAAATTCATAAAGACAAAATTTCCAACTATAAAGGCATGATAGTATCAACACCATACACAAGGTTGTATGAACACTCATACGATAGGCCCACAATGTGTAACTCAATTGAGTATGCCAATCTTTATCGTGATTATTAATAGTCTTACACAAAATATTCTCAATGATCTTATTTGATGCTTCAACTTGGCTATTGGATTGAGCATAATAAGTTGTAGAGAATCGATGTTGAATATGAAATTTCTCCTAGAATTGTTTTACCTCCTTGTTCTTAAATGGTGTGTCAATATTAGATATAAGGGTATAAGGAAATCCAAAGCAATAAACAATATTATTTATAAGAAAGATACAAATTTCTTCAACATTAGTAGATTGAAGCGAAGTAGATTCAATCCACTTCATGAAGTAATCTGATGTTGGTATGATGAATGTGTGTCCCTTAGAAGAAGGGGGGTATATCTTTCCAATGATATCTAGACCCCATGTTTGAAAAGGACAAGGAGAAGTTTGAGTACAAAGTTCATTTACAAGAGCTCGAATAAGATTGTTATGTTGCTAACATTGAGGACATTTCTTTACTTAAGGTAAAGGAGAATTTATCCATCGTTTACCAATAGTGATATCCCATGTGTATCACTTTATGCACTAAGGATTTACCACTTAAAAGTACACCCCCATAGCCTAAATAGGATTCTTGAAGGGAAAGGGGTATCTCATCCTTAGTAAGACATCAAAGAAGAAGGCCATTGTAAGATCTACGATAAGGAATTTTAGATATGATGATATAATAGGCTGAAAGATTCCATATTTGAACATGATTATTCTTACATTCATGATCGATAAAGTTTCTAATTTTTAGATAGTTATAGATATGTGAATACCATTCTCCTAAGTCTATATGTGCACACATAAAACTATTGAGTTCAAGCTCATATGAGACAATAGAAAGAAAATAATTTGGACCATGAAGTGGTACTTATCTGTGCTATATTCAGGACATATACGATAAGTGGCACTCGTCATTGCATCTGTGTGACTATTTTCTCTCCTAAGAACACTATTAATCGTATAGAAAGTGAAGTGACTAAGCAAAGATAAAGCCAAATCTCAATACTGAGATAGCTTACACTATTTAGCTCGATACATTCCCATGATCTGATTTACAATTAATTCAGAGTAACCATGAATATGGATATGTTTAATTTCAAAGGCTATCACGACATGCAAGCCAATAATGCGGGTTTCATACTCAATGATATTGTTTTTATAATGAAACTCTAATCGAAATGGGTCTAGATTAAGGAAGGCATTAGGTGAGGGAGCTTCTACAAACTGATCAATGATAGCTTGATCTTTAATTGATCTTTAATTGCTTTCTAAGTGATGAAATTAATGTCAAACTTAGACAATGACATCACCCATTTTGCTAGCCTTCCAGAGAGATCAGTTCTAGAAAACAAGTGCCTAAGAAAGTCACTTTTAATTATTACACGAGTCTCTACATGGAGAAGATGGTGCCTTAGCTTCTGTATTACAAAGATGAGAGAAAGACATTTCTTTTCTATTACAAAGTAGTGAGTTTCATAATCAAATAGAACACGACTAATGTAATAGAATACTCCTTCTTTACCATCATCATCATGTTGGGCTAGTGAAGCTACTAAAGCATGAGGTGATGTTGAAATATACAATAGAAGGGTCTATCTTGCATAACCAACATTAAGATGGGAGGATTGTCCAAGTAATTTTCAATAGACTTAAAAGATCCTTGACCTCATCATCCCACCATAAACATGCATCTTTCTACAAAAAACACATTTACAAAAGGGTATGATCAACCAATTGAGATATGAATCTACAAATTTATTGAATATTCCCTTCCAAACTACAAATTTTAGAGATGTTCTTAGGTGGAGGCATGTTAATGATTGCATTGATATTATTTGTATCAACTTTGATTCCATGATGAGAGACAATGAACCCCAATAGTTTGTTGACATCTACACCAAAGAAACACTTAAGAGGATTTAACCTCATCATATAGAGTCAAAGCCTTTCAAAGATAAGACAAATATTTTTAACATGATCTTGATGAGTTATGGATTTAGCCAAGATGTCATCAATGTAATCTTCTAAGATCTTATTAGTGAAATCATGAAATATTAGAGTCACTGCATGTTGATAGGTTGCTCTAGCATTTTTCAACCCAAATGACATGACTACGTAGTAGAAGGTACCCTAGTGGATTGCAAAGGTCATCTTGTACTGGTCTTCTAGATTAATAAGGATATGATTGTATCTTGAGAAGCCATCCATAAAGGAAAGTATGACATGACTTGCAGTCAAATGAACAATCATATTGATATTTGATAACAAAAATTCATCTTTAAGAGAATCCTTATTAAGATCATGAAAGTCAATAGAAACCTAAATTCAACCATTAGGTTTACTAATAGAAATGATATTTGAAATCCAAGGTGAGTAGTCAATGGGATGGATAAAACTAGCTTTTAGAATCTTTTCTATTTTAGTCTTGACTAACAAGGCAACCTTAGGACTCATTTTACGAATCTTTTTCTTGACATGCTTGGCATTAGGATGTAGAATGACATTGTGAACCACAAAATATTTATCGATACTAGGAATATTCTCATATGACCATGTGAAGATATCAGAATAATTATGCAGGATATTAGAATGTGAGTTAGATTCTTCTAAAGAAATGCATTTTATAATCTTAATCACATTTTCAAAAGACTTTGGATCCATGAGGACATCAAAAGTATCTCCTTTCATAAGAGTACTATGGTCTTCAAGATGTGGCATAGGAATGTTATCTCCACCATAAGATAAAGAAGCTTCCTCATCAACACTCATGACAGACTCTCCAAAGTATGCTTGACTATTCAAGCAATACGAGAATTGATGCTTATTGTAATAAGAAGGAAAATTGGAATAGACACCCAAGAATTGTTTTAGAGCTTCTTGAAGGTATACCTTCTCATTATCACATTCTTCACATTTTTGAGAACTGGCCCCAATGTGTATTCATGTGGAAAAGAGGCTCTAGAGTTTATCAACCATGCACCATCTAATGCATGTGTATTCAATGTTATTACAAAGGAATCACCATCATCTTGGATTTTTCAAATTCATCATTAGAATAAATTTTTTTTCCTCCTCCTTGCATTCTCTCCTAAATTGGCTAGGATTGTCATAGTTCCAACAATTTTCCTTCCTCTTACTAGGAGATTTTGATTTCCCATAGGATTTTTTGTCCTTTACTTTATCTTTCTATCTTCCATAAATACATAGGGCCTTCTTAGCATATTCAAAAATATTTCTTCCCATATTTTCAATTATTCCAGGTCACCTCATTTATTTTCAACTTGGTGGTATTGATCACTTTAGCCACAATAAGGTGGTCCCATAAATCTAGAGAAGAACATATACAATTCATATGTGAATCCTCCTCATCCATATTCACTTGAATGGAGTGCAACTAGGTCACAATCATATTGAAGCATTTAAATTCTTAGCCACAAAAACCACCATCCTCCATCCTAAGGGTATACAAATTATTTCTTAAGAAAACCTTGTCTACCAAGGATTTATCCTGATAAATCTCATGCAAATTCTTCCCAAATTTTATTACAATGTTCATTTCATGCACATTTAACAATAACAAATCAAACTAAATAAATTCTAATTAGACCATTCAACTTTTAGTCTAAATGTTCTAGTCTTCTTGTTTCACCACAATAGGTTTGGCATTAGATATTGTAACCCATATATCTCTATCCATAAGCATATCATCCATCTTGAGCTTCTAAAGTTCAAATTTTATGCCCAATAACTTCATCTTTATCCTTCATGTTCTTGTCATTTTCCTACAACAATATCTTCTTAAATGTGCAAGCTCCCACTCAACACAACATTAATACAAAAAAAATAAGCCTAACATCTAGAGTCCTAGAATCCAAGGTGATTAAGTTCTGATACAAAATGAAAGGAAGCAAAGGTACAAAATATGCTTCATACACTAATCTATGAGAGGAGATATGTGTAAAAAGTTAAAGTAATCACATAGTTACAAGGAAACAATCACAAAAGAAACATATCATAACATAATTAGCTACATGGGGAAAACCCACTAGGGATAAAAATCCCACACTCCAAAGAAATTAATATACTATTTATTAATCAAAGGTTGCAATACACTTATAGAGTCTAAGCTTTAATAGAAGTATCACCATTTCCAAACATCTAGAATAATTGTGATAACATAATAGTACCTACAAAACTCACTATCAAATCCTCTATCTCCAACACCCAATAAATAAGAAATAAATAGCATGAAAGTATCAAATGTTAATTAGGAAAATATGAAATAAAATCGCCCAAAGTGAGGCACCCAATCTATAAATAATAATCCAATGCCCAAATCCCAAGATGAGTCCATAGGCTAAAAATAACACATTCCTTCCACTTACCATAAGTTTATCATAATCCACTCACCAACTTGGGAAATCCATTTTGGATCGATTATCCCCTTTAAATATGTCTTATAACATGGCATAACATGAGTCAAAAGTTTTTCAACAAGGGTAACTCCTCTTATAGCTCTTTTAAGTGTCATAAATGATTTTATATTTCCAATGTGGGAGGCCTACCCTTCTGGAGGCCATAACTCTTGATTTAGGAGAACATTTAGGCCCCTCTTTTTAAATTGTAGAGGATAAAAAAGATATGCATATTGAGCATCAAATAATCATAACATGAGTAAAAAAAACTTCAAATATTTATCGATTATCCCCTTCAAATATGTCTTATAACATGTCATAACATGAGTCAAAAGTTTTTCAACAAGGGTAACTCCTCTTATAGCTCTTTTAAGTGGCATAAATGGTTTTATATTTCCAATGTGGGAGGCCTACCCTTCTAGAGGCCATAACTCTTGATTTAGGAGAACATTTAGGCCCCTCTTTTTAAATTGTAGATGATAAAAAAGATATGCATATTGGGCATCCAATAATCAATGTCAAACAACCTGAGATATTGATTTTAGTAAAAAATTATCTTTATAGCCTAGAAATTGAGTTTTTAGATATTCCATAAAAATTATATGTTTTACGTTTTGAAAATTAGGAGCAAGGTTGAAATACCTTTCCTAAATTTTTTTCCTAAAATTCCTTTTTTCCCTTTCCTTCAAAATGTGCCAAATAAAAAAGAAGGGCTCACAACTTATAGTAAAGAGAAAATTGTTAGGGAAACATTAATGGGTTAACTAAAAAATTGGAATAAGGTATATTCATGAATGCATCTTTCTAATTCAACCTAATTGTAAAAGGCTTCTAATTTCCTTAGCCACATCTTCAATAAAATTAGTTACCCCCCTTCGGGACCATAGCCTTAGATTTTCTTTGCAAGTAGTTAATTTTATCATGATTTTTTTCGCATTAACTTTTAATGTTTTCAATTACTGGAACTATGTTAAATTCTCTTGTGATATTTATCCTACCTCAATTGAAGCTCATTTTATTTTTATAAGTATAAAATTTTCAAAGAACATATTTGGAATAAGAGTCCAATGTTTATTTATAAAGAAAATATATATTTATATTAAAAGAGGTATATGGTTACACAATTCCTTTGAGAAGAATTAACTTAGAAAGGAAGACTACAAACATTATTTGAAGGAGTGTCAAACAATCATGATAAGAACATCAATTTAAAAAGAACTTTGATAGAAAACTAATATTAACAACCAAGCTTCAAAACCATAATGATCTTATTATATGCAAAGTGATCATAATTTTAACATGGAGAAACTATTATATTTGCTATAAACTCCTCTTAATGATGTCATGGGGATTCCCTACTTTAGACCAAGCAATAGTGTGACCTTTAGTGCTCAAACTACTCACTACTACATGTCCTAGATTCTTGTAATGCACTAGCAAGGACACACAATGACACTTGCACATTGCTTAAATATTTCAAAATATTTGTATTAAATATATTATATTGCTTTTCATGGGCTAGGTCAAGATGAGAATAAGACTCCAAAATATTTAGACTATGGGGAACTAGATAATTTATTTCTTGAGTGTTTTGGTTAAGAAAATTGTATGTTTTCACCCAAAACAAATATAGGGCTTCATGGGAAAAATAAAGCTTATGATTGCTTAGAAGGAATGGTGAATAACAACCAATTAAACCAACTTAATAGAAACATAAGAACAAATATTTCAACAAGAAAATGATCTAAGAAATAGGAAAGTGCAAACATTCCACATCCTAGGAGTAAAACAAGTAACAAAATGTTACCAATATATTTTGACAAATAAAAGAGGGGAAATTAAGACATGTATCCTCCACGTATGAGAATCTTAATGTCTTAGGAAGAAAACATAAAAAATGTAAACATCAACCCCAAGGAAACAAAACAATGAAATGTGTCTAATAAAACAAGATACAAGAAGACTTTAAACCTAGAAAATTAAAAAGGAACTATGACTATTGCAAGACTTAGAATAAATTAACATTTAGTACAAGTCACCTAAGTTGATTAAATGTTTATTCTAATAGTCTAAATTTAATGAGCTTGGGTGTGTTGGATACACTAGTGCTAACAAACTCCAAGAGTTCAAGTAACACATCAAGAAGGGGACATTATCTAACATGAGGATTCATGAGACTCCTGAATGGATTCTCAAATGAACAATCAATAGAGAGGTAGTGTCCAACACTCAATCAAGTGGAAAATCCAATGCTCCCACCAAGAGAGTGTTTGCACTACCAATAAAAGTAAGTCCAAATACTCATCCACAAGGTATGGAAGTCCATGTGTTAGATCCCTAAGGGGACCCTTTGAGGTTGAAGCCTTATGGGTTTGTTAGAATATGCAACATTATAATTGCTATCCTAAGTTGATTTTATGTGTCTCCACCTTCTTTGGAAAGTGTCCTATAGGACATGAGAGGCAAAATACTTATTATTTACTTTCCTATGACAAATTTTAATTGCATTCATAGAGGTGGACCCAATACGGTAATAGTTATAGAGCATCTGAAGAGAATATTCCTTTTGTATGTCTACTTTCTAGGTGGGGACCACTCAAAAATGCATGTTATTTGCATGTTATCCTGGGTTGGGCACCCAAGCTTGCAAGTTTTGGGTTTGAGCCATCAGAGTCATCAGAGAGTAATGAAGTACTCGATATTGACCAATTCTCATTGGTTATGACTGGGTTAGGCACCCATGTGAAGGCCATGTGAGCATTTAATAATTTTCACCATGTTTTTGGGTTGTCCACTAAGGGGGTTGTGGATTTTTCCAGGTGTTTTTACTTGTTTCATAATACCATATGTGGTATTCTCTCCCACAAAATTCTATATATTGGAGCATTGAGATGGTGGTTTCATGATTTTGTTTGCAAGTTTTCAGAGTAACAAAGTGTTGCTAAAGTTCAAAGAAAATTGTTGTATTGATGTAATTTATTGAAGATTAATACAAACAATGCATCTCTTTGGGTGTGGAGTTTTTTCCTGCAAGGGTTTCTCTACGTATATCTTGTGTCACTTGTGGTATTGTTGTTCTTTCATGTTTGCAATTTCTAATCACATATCATAATATTGGTAATCTTGAATACATAATTTTAGATTTGTAACCACATATTTAAGTTCATATTGCTGCAAGTTTCACCTTGATTTACAACATTTGGTATCAAAGCTAATAGTTCTGTTGAGAGAGGGACACCTTTCTCTTAAGTGTTGAAGGTTTTTTGACTACAATGGGAGCTTTTTCTTTGTGAAGAAGATTGAAAACCATGGCTTCTACCTCATGTCTAGATATTGAGAAATTCAATGGCACTTGTTACAAGATGTGGAAGTTGAAGATGGAGGATCTCCTTGAAGAGAGAGATCAATGGTTGGAAGTTTCAAATGAAAAGAAACCATCCAGTGTGTTTGATGAAGATTGGAACAAAATGGACAAGAAGGCATGAGGAACCATTCGGTTGTGTCTTGTAAATTTTTTTCTCTTGAATGTTTCAAAAAACTCTACCGTATACAAGTTGTGGAAGAGGATAGGTGATATTTACCAAACTAAAAGTATAACAAATAAATTGTATCTCAAAAGATGTTTATATCCTTTGAAAATGAAGGATGGTGATTCTATTGTAGAACATTTAAAATATTTTAATATGGTTATAAGTTAGCTTGCATCTATAGATGTTATGATAAAAGAAGAAGATAAATGCATATTTTTGCTTTGTTCTTTACTCGAATCTTGGGAAAATCTAGTTGTTGCCATTAGTGATGGTAGTGTAAAGACAAAGATGGATAATCTCATTGCTACACTTCTTTCAAAATAAATGAGAAGAAAATTCATGAATGTGGGCTCCCAAGATGCCTTGCATGTGTGAGTAAGGTCTAAAGAAAAAGGATGGTCTAAAGGGGACAAAAAGAGAGACAAGTGTAAACGGTGTTCTAAAACCCCCGAGAAGAGTAGAGTAAAGTGTTAGAATTGTGGTAAGAGAGGGCATGTGAAAGAGTGTAGAAAAAAGAAAAAGAGTTTGGATACCTCCACAGAAAAGTCCTCAAAAAATGGTGCTTTTTATGCTTTGTTTATTTTAGCAAACACTATTAGTAATGATGTTTGGTTTATTGATTTAGGTTGCTCCTACCATATGACTCATCACAAGGAGTGGTTTACTTCGTATTCATCTTATGATGGGGGAGAATTTTTCCTTGGTGATAATAGCACAAAGAAGATTGTTGGTAAGGGAAAGGTAAAGTTGTGTTCTAGTGATGGAAGGGTTAAAACCCTTGATGATGTTTTACATATTTTGAGAGTTGCAAGAAATTTACTTTTAGTATCCAAGTTGAAAGATTCTAGAATGCATGTGACATTTGAGAAGTTTAGTTGTAGGTTGGTAAGAGGGAATTTAGTGATCACAAAAGGATCTTGGATAGGGAATTTGTTTAGGCTTAATACCTTCACTTTTTGTAACTCTGCCAATGTAACTAGCACTAAAAATGCATGTATGTTGTGGCACCATAGATTGGGTCACATAAGTGAAAAGGGTCTTAAGACCATTTTGAATAAAAAATTGGTTGATAGTATTTTTTATTATTCTATTGGAAAAAATGACTTTTGTGAGTATTGTGTGTTTGGTAAACAAAATAGACCATAATTTCCTAGTGGAAATAATAAAGCTAAGAGATTATTAGAGATCATTCATTCAGATGTGTTTGGACTAGTGGATGTTGACTCTTTTATAAAATCTTATTATTATGTTATTGTCATTGATGATGTCTCAACATATGCCTATATTTATTTTATGCATACAAAATATGAAATTTTCACTAAGATTAAGGAATTTAAAGCTTTCGTTGAGAAGCAAACAGATTATAAGATAATGTTGTTGGGATCTAACAATGGGGGTGAATATTTTTCTAGGGAATTTGATAAGTTTTATAAGCATGTAGGTATTGTTCAGAAAATGACTACTCCTTATACACCCCAGCAAAATGGTGTAGCAAAAATTATCAACCAAACCTTGATGCAGAGAGCTTGAAGCATGTTGAGTGGTGTTAAGCTTGATAGATACTTTTGGGAAGAAGTTATAAGTACTACATGTTATTTGGTTTTAAAGATCTCCTTGTTCAACTCTTGTTGATAAAACTTCCTATGAAGTGTGGATAGGTAGAAAGCCTTTTGTTTCACATTGAAGGGTCTTTGGTTGTGATGCTTTTGTTAATGTGTCTCAAAAGAAGCATTCTAAATTGGATCCAAAAGCACAAAAATGAATCTTTGTTAATTACAGTGTGAATTTAAAAGGTTAAAAGCTTTGAAATCCACTAACCCATAAAATGGTTTTCTCTAGAGATGTGATTTTCAAGGATTTTAGAGCTTACTTAGGTGAAGAACAAGCAAAGGAGAAAGATAAGACAAAAACAATGCACTTCGAGAAAAAGATAGAAAATAAAGAAGATGCACATGTGGAAGAACAAGTAGATGGATCTGAAGATGGAGAAGAAGAGGGTTCAGATAGTCCATAGGATGTGCAAGATGAGCACATGGTACAGGAAGAACAGGAAGATCCCATTACTCCTACCTTGAGGAGGTCCACAAGGCTACAAAATCTAGTTGACAGGTATAGCCCATCAAATTACTATTGTGTATTTTCTTTGTTGAGTACTGACGATGAACCTAGATCCTATAGGGATGCTCTTTCTTCAAAAAAAGGTGAGTCTTGGATGTAGGCCATGCAAGAGGAGATGATGGCTTTGGATAGTTGTGATACATGGGATCTTGTTAGTTTGCTCGAAGAAAGGAAGCCCATTGGTTGCAAGTGGGTATTTAAAAAGAAATTTAGTGTAGATGGTAGGTTAGAGCGATACAAGGTTAGATTGGTAGCCAAGGGCTACTCCCAGAGAGAGGGAGTTGATTTCAGTGAAATTTTCTCTTGTTGCTAAGTTAACTTCTATTAGATTCCTATTATCTATTGTTGTTGCTTATGATTTTGAAATAGAGCAAATGGATGTTAAAACTGCTTTCTTGCATGGGGATCTTGAGGAAATTTATATGCGATGACCTGATGGTTTTGTTGTGAAAGGAAAAGAACACTTGGTTTGCAGGTTAAAGAGATCTTTATATGGTTTGAAACAGTCACCTAAAATGTGGTACCAAAATTTCGATGCCTTTACATTGAAGTTGGGTTTTTTAGGAGTGAGAAGAATCATTGTGTTTGCATTAAGGTTATTGATGATAAGATACTAATCATTGTCTTGTATGTTGATTACATGTTGTTTATGGGTAACAATAAGGTGATGATTAGAGAGCTTAAGACTCACCTTTTCAGCATGTTTTATATGAAGGATTTGGGGGCTAAAATTATATCTTTGGGATGGAGACCAGTAGGGATCGAGTTCACATGAAGATTTGGCTAAATCAGAGTAAGTATGTTAATACCATTTTGCAGAGGTTTAGTATGCATGATTGTAAACCAGTAAATATTCCATGTAGAGCAAGCTTTTGGATTGAACTGTGTATGCCTTTAGATCGACGTTTCAGATCACACTCAATGATCCATCTTCAAGAAGAGGAATGTGACGATGGATCACTCAGTGTGATCTAAAACGTTGATCTAAAAGCATACACAGTTGAATCCTAAAGTTTTCTCTACAACTTCATGGACTATGGAAAACACGTACCAAATATTCCATTTCCGGTTGGTACTAAGTTGAGTTTGGACATGTGTCTTAATTTTTATCATGATTTTGAAGAGATGTCTAAAGTTCATTATGCTAGTGTCATTGGTAGTTTGATGTATGTAATGGTTTGCACTAGACTAGATATAGCCCAAGTAGTGGGAGTTTTGAGTAGGTTTATGTCTAACCCTAGTAGAAAGCATTGGACTTTTGTTAAGAGGGTGTTTAGATATTTGTGTGGTACTTTTGATTATTTTTTGGTTTATCATAATATTGATGGCGTGGTTAAGTCATTGGACATACAAGGTTTTGTTGATGTAGATTGGGCAAGTGACTTGGATAGTCGAAGGTCCACTAGTGGCTATGTTTTTACTTTGTTTGGAGGTGCAGTGAGTTGGATGAGTAAAAAACAACCTATGATTGTATTGTCCACCACCGAAGCAGAGTATATGGCTGCTACACATGCCTCTAAGGAGGTAGTTTGGTTACAAAGACTTGGTAAATGTATTGGTTTTTATTGCAGGACAGTGAAGATTGGATGTGACAGTCAAAGTGCCATATGTTTAGCCAAAAATCCTATGTATCATGCTTGTACTAAGAATATTGATGTTTAGTATCACTTTGTGCAAGAAATAGTTGAGAATGGTAAGGTCTTGATTGAGAAGGTTGACACTTTGGATAACGTTGTAGATTCTCTCATGAAGTTGGTGACCACAGATAAGTTTTCTTGGTGCAGGAAGGCCATGTTCCTTGATCACTATACTAATTTTTTACATTTTTTGTATCTCATGGATTGAATTGCAATATATAATGTCAAGTGGGGCAATGTTAGGATATATGACATTATAATTGCTAACCTAAGTTGATTTTATGTGTCTCCACCTTCTCTGGAAAGTGTCCTATAGGACATGAGGAAAAATATTTATTATTTATTTTCCTATGACAAATTGTAATTGCATTCATAGAGGTGGACCCACTACAGTGACGGTTACAGAGCATCCTGAAAGCATATTCCTTTTGGGCATCCACTTTTTGGGCAGGGACCACCCAAAAATGCATGTTCTTGCATGTTATTTGCCTGTTATCTTGGGTTGGATGCCTAAGCTTGCATGTTTTGGGTTTGAGCCATCGAAGTTGTCAGAGAGTAATGGAGCACTCGGTATTGACCAATTCTCATTGGCTATCGGTTAGGCACCCATGTGAAGGCCACATGATCATTTAATCATTTTCACCATGTTTTTGGGTTGTCCACTAAGGGGGGTGTGGGTTTTTTCAAGTGGTTTTACTTGTTTCGGGATACCATAAATGGTATTCTCTCCCATAAACTTCTATATATTAGAGCATTGAGATGGTGTTTCATGAGTTTGTTTGCAGGTTGTCAAAGTAATGAAGTGTTGCTGAAATTCATAAAGGATTGTTGTATTGATGTGCTTCATTGAAGATTAATACAAAAATTACATCTCTTTGGGTGTGGAATTTTTTTCCCGCAAGGGTTTCTCCACATATATATCTTGTGTCACTTGTGGTATTGTTGTTTTCTTTTCATGCTTGTAATTGCTAATCACATATTATAATATTGGTAATCTTGAATACATAATTTTAGATTTGCAACCACATATTTAAGTTCATATTACAACAAGTTTCACCTTGATTTCCAATAGGATCAAGATAGGGGACATGATCCTTGGAGGAATCCATTGTCATGAGGGATACATCCTTAATCTAAGGAGAGGTAAAGTGATCCCTTGAATGATTGTTGTCATGACAGGCCTATCCTTGCACTCAAAGAGTGAATAATTAAGAAAGTGCTAGTGATGATGAGCATCTCAAGGAGTAGGATTCCTAGAGTAATTCTTAGAGGGTAATCATACCAAGTACTCATATGATCAAGATCAAGATGGTCCAATTCCTTTGAAAGGAACTTTTCTTGTAACATCATTAGTATTTTTGACTAAAAGCAAAGCTATGATACTAAGTGAAAGGAAACTACTAGTTCCTACATTAGTTCTATGAGAGAAATAACAAAAGAAAGATACAAATATAAAAGGTAACACATGACACATGATATAACCTAAGAAATACTTTTGAGAAAAACTCGACCTCTAATGCACACTCATTGTATTATTTAAATAATAACAAAATAATTATAATAAATTCACAAAGTGCTAGTGATTTATGAAGAGTATAAGGAGATCTTAAGCCAAATTGATTCATGAGGTCAATTCACCCATAATAATGCCTCTATCACATGTACTCTACATCATGTGAATGAATGAGAAACTTCCCAAAAATACATCCATGGTCATGCTATAATGTCACATTAGTGAACAATTAGAGATCATTAGTGGATAAATTTGGCAGCATAACCTTAAATGTGTCCCTTTTATCTAGGTGAAATCCAATAATATAACATTGCCTTCAACTACATGCTCACACCATACCACCAAAACATACATCTAATATAAGGCAAGTCTAAAACTTAAAAAAAGGATGGTTTCTAATATCAAGTGCTAAAACCTTGAGAAAATTTGCAACCCAAAATAGCACAAAATCTTGGATGTATCTACCTCTTTTTGAAATAATCTCTTCTATCAATAGAGAGCCTTCTTAATTTTTTAATCCACACCCAAATCCCTTTCTTCATATTCTAAATCCAAAGTAACATCTTTTCACACCTTACAACTGTCAAAGTTGTATTTATGACTTCCTTTATACCAAGTACTATTTACAATATATATGAATATTAGGAATGTAAAGTGTATGAAAATTAATCCTAACACCCTTAAGGGATACTTTTTTTGTTGATTATCCCTAGCCTTGAAATCAAGATGATGATCCATAGAGGGATACTTGTCCTGCCAAGTATCCCTATCTTTGGGATCAAGAAGATAATCCTTAGAGGGATACTCATCATGACAAGTATACCTAGGTTAATGACCATGGAGACAACCCTAGAGGGTTTCTCATTATAATGAGCATCTCTAGGCTGAAGGCTATGGAGATGATTCTTCAAGAGATGTTCATCATGATGGGTTTGAGACCATGGAGATTATCCTTAGAGGGATGCTCATCATGATGAGTATCCCTAGGCTTGGGATGAAGAAAATGATATATAGAGCTTGGGTTCTCGTTATGTTGAGTATCCCTTGGCTCAAAACCATGGGAATGATCCCTAGTGGGATCTAGGCTTGGAATAAAAAAATTGATATCTAGAGGGAAACTTATCTTGTTGAGTGTCCTTGGGGTTGTAATGAGAGATATCACTGTGGAACTATGATGAGGGTAGTCCAAATCTTGAAGAGGATGCCTGGGATGTGGATCTTTAAAATGAGATTAATGCTTTGTGCATGAGTAAGGATTGCCATCGTGAGGGTCCCAAAGATCCCTATGAGGTGATGCGATCTTACTCATCATCGTACCTAGATGAAGCCAAAGACAAATAAACTAAGGGGCTAGGCTCAAAATGTGAGGTTCATCACCCCTTTGTGAGTACTTATGATCCATTGATGGTCATTGGGATGGGAGGACCTTTGTGCTTCCCTAGAAGGTAAGGGATAATCAATATGCCTAGTGGGAGAGTTTTGGCTTCTATGTGGACCATGCAGAGGTAATCGCATGCAAATAAGATTTAACATAAATAGGGGAATGAAGAATATTAATAATTTTTACTAGGAGACCAATAACTATTGTAATGCTAACAACTATGAAGGTGTTCATCGTGCTTAAGCTCTAAAGGCTTGTCCCAAAATCTATTAGGTGATTCCATGAAGGAATATTATGAAGAGTGAATTCCAATATCCTAATGACATCCACTTGCTCAAATAGTAAGGGGAAGGGGATGTAGTATGTCATGGGACCTATGCCAACACATAGTCTTATCATATAGTCTTAGATGTCTTTGACATTCAAAGGATAGGTCAATTTCCTCTAAGTTAAAATTGTGATCCTTTTTCATGCTAACAATGGTAATAATGGATTGATACATAATATGGTCCATGGTCATGATGACAACATGTGTGAATACACATAAAAGAGATGTTCTACATACAAATAACATATAGAGTCACAAGAAGACCAACACAAAGGAAGAGACTCAAAGTATTCCAAGAGAAGACTCAAATAAACTAGAGCTTGTCATAAGCCAAGCATACTCGCCATTAATTTTGTTTCAAATTTTATACAAATTTCATTCAATAAAACAAAGCACGAAATGGGAAGAAGAAAACAAAGATTGAATAAATAGATTAATGGTCAAGTAGTGAGTTTGTAGCAAAATATGCAACTTGAATAGAGAATACATTATTAGTTTGCAAGAAAAGATATAACAATAAATTGATCCACAATATAGTTTGAAACAATCAAACAAGGCTTGGAATTTGTGAACAATGCATCGAACAATAAGAATAGTACTTGACAAAGGAGTTCCCACTAAATATGCCAAAATATAGACAGAAAGTTCCAATTGATTATGGTGATCCTTTTTATTGTGTTTATGCATCGGTTGCTTGCTTAGCTAGACATTCCCCTAGCCGACTCTCTTTAATCCTTTGTTGCTATCTCCCCCTCCCAACTTCCCAATCGCTAGCACACATTGAAACATAAAGGACTTTTCTGCATGAGGAGCGTTGTTTTAATATTCAACAAGGCCGGATCAAAAAGCTTAACTTAAGCAAATCACTTCTCCTCTTCTTCAATTTGATATGCGTTGTGATTATCAGAATTCTGGTTAAACCAAATAATCTTGTGAAAAAAAAATAAGAGAAACATTTGGTAGTGGAAAATTTTCAATTATCTAACTCAATATGAATGATAGAAAACAAAGTGGTATATGGTAACTATTGTATAAAAGATTAGAAACCAATAATAATGAATGTTTTTAATTAAGTTTTATAAGACTAAGCAGTCGAATAAGTACACCAAAAGAAAAATAATAGCTCAGAACATCTCCTGCCTAAGAAGGTACAGAAGAGTCTGGACTTATAAATGGCAGAGAGGCCTTACTGCCCAATGTTTGTTTGAGGGGAAACTTTCCCACTGTTTTTCCAACAAAGCTGGCAGCACTACAGCCCATAAATACATCAAACAACAGCAACAGAAGGAACCATTAAAACATCTTTTACTGAACATTGGGAAAAGAGTCTGCATCCATATATGTCAGAGTAACCTTGCTGCCTCATGGCTATATGCTTGAAAACTTCTCCCCTGTTTATCCACTGGCAACAAAATGACTTAAAACCAATATGCTAGTATCCCCAATGGCTAGGTCTAAAAGTGATTTACCCTCATTATATGACTGCTCTACTTATGACTTACCAACTTGAAAGGTGGTAAAAATGATCTGATTGCTGAACTGTAATCCACATTGGGCCAGAGCTTCTGTAACTTTATTTGGGTTAGGTAATCAACAGTGATCCATGCAAAACTCAGAAGTGGAACACTGGGACAGTAACCTGGTTCTGTTAGGTGCTCTAGGGTCTTCTCCACCCATGTCGAATGATAAGTTACGTGGTACCATGCAGATGCTTTGGCTTTGTATTTAGACTGCTCACAAGGCTCCAGATTCTGGCAATTCATTGTTCCTTCAAAAATCAACCGAAATTCTTTTCGCAAAGCTCTGTATGCATGCTGCAATCTCTTCTTGATTTCGTCTTGTCGCCTGCTATTGTATTTGGAGAGGGAAGAAATCTTTCCAGTGACTAGCTCCCCTTCCTTTCTAACATTGAACTGGCCTAACAAAGCCTGAAGTTGTCTGTCATAAGAACATTTGTATTGCCAAGCTTCTTCAACATATTCTTCAAACCCACTGACTTCTAAATCATTGTCATAAGGTAATGTCTCAGAAGCATTTGTAAGGTCAATGCAACTTTTTTGCTCATCAAACTCTTCTCCAAACATATCCAGCACTTTGCGATACAGTGTACCTAGAATCTTCTCAGACCTATAAGAAACTGAATCCTCTTTGTCCATAAAATCTGGATATTGCCTGGGTCTCAGATGGTGTGGCATCACTGGTGCCTTCCCTGTTTTGGGAAAGTCTACAGCCTCGGCTGCCAACTTTGCAAGTTTAAGACAGTCCTCGTCAAGCGCACCACGATCACTTAGATCTGCCCGGACAACATGTGCATTACAAATAACCCCCACACTATCATTGACCATATGTTGCACAAAAAATTCAATTACATCCTGCAAAATGTCCAGGTGTTAATGAATGATTTAAGCGTAACACAATATAAACCTAAGGAATTTTCATTTTCTAACTTTCAATCTCATGATAATTTTATTTAAATAAAAGTAAGACACCATCCAATGTACGAGTATATGAAAGCAACGAAAGACCATTCTGCCAAAACTGTCAAACAAAAGTCAATTATTTCCTTTAAAAAGCCAAAGTTTTATTGGATGCTTAACCATAAGCATATTCTCTTTCACCCAATCCAATATATAAATAGAAAACTACCTAAACCCAGATGAGGACATCTTAAAAAGAAAATACAGACTGTTCTGCCAGGAACCCTGGCTAGCAGATTAAGAGGTGTACCATAGTGAATCATTGTCAGCTCCCACTGTACAGAGGTAACTGAGAAAAGCAATCTCCAAAAGCTAAAGTTCCTAGATAAAAAGATTGGTCACCAAAGAGTACTGTAGAAGTAGAGAAATTATCTAACTAGAATCAATATTCAGATTTTAAACTGAGAGCTTTGAAATGGCATGGTAGAAAAGATATATTGTCAAATTTGGCCCTCCTGCAGCCTGGATCCGGGTCTGGTACACGCTGAGTCCCCTGTGGGTATGGCCAAGGGCCTGCAAAACAGACTGATTAGTCCAGGTTCACTCTGCAGAAGACCTTAGTAAACTCAGGTGCATTTTGCAGTACCCTTGGAAGCTGGGAAGAACCCTATACATTTTTCAATTCTATTTTATTTTCTTTTTGGACCTTCTAGGCTGATTCATCAACCTAAAAAATGAACCTTAACCTTAAAATTGACCTCTAATGATTTTGAAATAGGAAAATAAACTCATTGTACCTTAATTTGGAAGCAAGAGACACAAATCAAATACGTTTACTGAACTTTCCTTTTTACTTGTCAACGCACAAATAGTGCTAAAGATTGATCATTGAAGGTTCCAACGTGGTTAGATTGTCTTTCCTATGTTGAAGAGTTCATATTTTTACCAAGGAGATAGTGGAAGTAGATTCTTGGTTTGGAGGTGTTTTTTTTCCTTCTACCAAAACACTTTCTTAGTTTTGTTTTTCATTCTTCTTATCTCTTAGGGAGTGGAGAATCCAAAATTTGAAAAGTACAGTGGTCGTAGGGATCTGTAGACACACGTCTCATCCTTTAACTCCATGTGTACGAATTTCTTCCACCATGATGCACTCTTGAAAAAACTATTCTCGCATTCTCTTAAGGACGGCGCTTTGGAATGGTGCTGCTCCCTGCCTAATAATTCCAATTTCTCTTTCAATCAGCTTGTAAACCAGTTCCTCTGTCAATTCCAGGACAACATCAGGCCAAAGATCGCATTTGTTGATCTCATCCAATGTAAGCAGGGACCTCATGAGAAGGTAACTGATTTTATAGCTCGATATATTTATCGGAAACTTGCAACCAAAACTGCAATATAAATTTCTTTTAATGAAATATCCACCTTTTATACATCTGTGTGCCGCCTTGTGAGAGTACCAGCAAACGGTTGCCCAGTACGGGGATTCGTTCTCGGACTCCCATCAAAATGGCCGAACAACTGTGTCAGTCTCTGGCGAATCTAGAAAGAACAAGGCTGTGACAAACATGGTTTCTATTTTCACAGCTAAATATGCTACAAAACAAAATAGAATATTTACTAAATTATCAAAATATTATAATAATGTCCTACAAAAACTTTTGAAAGATAAAATAATAACTTTGTCAAAGATTAGACCATTGTCTAAGTTGTATCCTCAATGGTACGATGCACAGAAGTTCTACCAATACCACCGTTTCTTCGGACATGACACCAAGAGATGTGTTCACCTACATGTGATTCAAGACCGCATCAATGACAGGACTATCCAGCTTGATGGTAGGAAACAGAACTCAAACAAATCTATAGCAAAGCCAAATAGCCAGCTACAAATCTACACAGATCCATTCCTGTCGCACTCTGCTTATTTGGTCACTCTGTCTTTTTCATCTTCTAATTTCACCCCATCTGAGTGTGTGAATGTAGTCTCATTCACCCATATTCCTCCTTCAGAGCATGTGAATGCTACTCCTAACATTACATTTACTTCACATGATCTACCTCTAAACAAGGAGCTCTCTTCGTTAAACGTTCCCACTCGTATCAATGGTAATGTCGTAACAGGTGTTATGGTTAATCCTTCAAGCCGTGTGAATGTCATTACAAAGTAGACCCTTTTTATAAATAAATTATATAAGGAGAAATGTGATGAATCGTAGGCTACCATCTGCACACACGATGGGTTTTCTATTGCACCTATTGGTGTTATTTCTTTGTCTGTCCTAGTAGAACCTAAGGCTTTGGAAGTCTCGTTTGTTGTGAGCCCTGAGTCTGACTTCTTCAAGGCGAGGCTAGGCATTCCATTGCTAGCCTCCATGAATGCAATCGCTTCAGTAGTCCACAAATGTCTGAAGTTTCCCCATGAGGGTATGATGCATATTGTCCAGGATACTGGATATAAACCATCGGTATCACGTGGGGGCTTCTCCCTTGACCACTTTTGACCTACCCTAGTCGGACTCCTTCCTCCCAAGGGAGATCTTTTATATAGAGCTTATTTTTTATACAATACTAGGGCTCGACGTCGAAGGGTGGTCTTCATCTGTTTCCTTATGTTGTTTCTTTGAAGGCCTGCCTGCATACACATCAACAAGCTTCATCTTCTGCCCCTCCAAAGGGGAAGGATAAGTTTTCTCTTGCCCTAGGGCTTTCTCCTTCCCCCTCTTCTTCCGTGTTGTCTTCTTTTGTACCTCCTTCCTAGCCTTTGGTGGCATCTTCTATTCCCCCTACTATGCCAAGAATAGGAAAAGGAAAAGTGCCCATGTTGTGAAAATTAAAGCCTCAAGTCTTTCAACTTCTTGTTCTACCCATGATGCCCCAACCCACCCTTTATGGCAAGGGGAAGCATTCCCATTGGGTTATTCCTGCGTCTCAGCCTCTACCTATTCCTCCACCTACCTCTAGGGTAGGGAAAGGAAAGACACTCATTGCCAAGACGTCTGTCTTTGTTTTTGCTTTTGTGCCTCCTCTTCCTACTCCTCAATAGGAGTCTTCCCTTTTGCTAACGATGGTTGTTGAGGATGCTCCTATGGTAGAGCAGGAGTCCCCGACCTCTTCTCAGGCTACGTCTTCTAGTGCCCACACCTAACGTAACCATCTTCAGTGCGAGCGTAAGCACTGGCTAAAGGCTCTGGCTAAGGAGCACGCTACCTTGCAGAAGAACAGGGAGGTGCCCGTTGTTTTTGTCTCTCGTCCTATTTATGTTCCTTCTAATTTTTTCTTTTCTTCTGCCTTAGTTCCCATTGCCTCAAACCTTCTTTTGGCTTCATCAGCGGATCCTGATGAACCCCACCCCAAAAGGGTGCAAGTTTTCATCGCTCCCTCGGTGGAGCCTCCCCTTCTTACTTCTCTTCCTGATATTCCTCCTTTCTTGGAGCCCGTAAACATGCCTTTCACAAAGGTGGTGTCCTCTAAGGCTCTGTCTCCTTCTGGTTTCGCTCCATCTATGGGGATTCCACATCCTCCATTGAAGCAAAAACTAGAGGATGACCTTGCTTCGAGCGATGGTCACAATAAATTTTCATCTTCTCTTGAGTCTTGTTCAGCTCTAGCCTGTGTTGTCCTTGTAATGGAGGCAACCTCCACATCCACGAATTTTGTCACTACCCCTCTTCCCGAGGTTGGCAGTGACTCTTGGGTCTCTCATCCTCCTCCTGCTTAGTTGACACATGTCACTCCTGAAAAATTGCATGTTCAATTCATTAGAGGACATTCCGACTTTGTCCTTGATCTTCGCCTAGATCAATGACTTTAGTCTCACAAGATCTTAGTGACGAAGACCTTGAGTGGCCTTCTTCCTTAGCCCTTGTTGTAAGCGAGTCAGTTGGTGTTGCTTTAGCTATCCCTCCCCTCTAGACTCATCCTCCCTCCCTTTACAATGATCTAGATTGGGAGCAAGACAACCTAATAGTGGATACGGATTAGAGTGGCACCCTCTTTTACATCTTTATATTAGTTTTGTGTGATTGTTTGTGCTCCCCCATACTTTTCTATATATGTTTGTGCTCTTGCCTAGAAGACCCTTGCTACCCTTGTAGGTGCTTGGATACAAGAGAGAAACTTTGTCGTAAACTTCTATTTTTCTCATCATTCCTCTATGTGTTGTAAATATTGGATTTTCACGTCCAGAATGATGCAAAGCGTGGAGGCATTTAGGCCTCTTCCATGTTGACTCAATTTTTTATTTTTACTTTGTCTTCATGTGCTCTTCTTCCCATTCGGATACATTTGGGGGGTGATGACAGTTCATATATATATATATTATATTATACTTATCTATCTATATCTATGAACAATTTTGATCCCAAATAATCATATCCCCCTGTGCTCTCAATTTCTTTGTGTTTGCTTTTCTGCTTTGTGATGTTGTGGTTTCTATGTGTTATCCCTCACGTGACAACATTCCACGAATATATTTCGCCATGCAACTCGGGCCACATTATCTCATCTTTCTCTTCTCCTTAGAATGACATGTGCTCCTTTGTGTAGTACACATCATTCTAAGGGGGGCTATCATATATGCTTTATTTTCAAAAATTTCAAAATTTCAAAAGGATTCCTTGATGTCTTATGTCTCATCGTCTAGCTTGGGGGCAACCTAACTAGACCTGTCTTGTCTTTCTTGTGACTATCTTGCAATGCATTTTGCAACAGCCATAGGCCTATATGCTTGCCATATGGACTCTAGCCATGCTACCCATAACTATTAGAAACCTCTTTATTTGATCAAGTTGTCTTGTCTTGTCTATAAATTTTTTTATCATGTCTATTTATTTTTCACTTTTTTGCCTAACATGTTTGTCTACAGCTAACATGTTTGTGGTGAGATTGCAACTAGCTTTGCAAGATCAAAGACCTGTGTCCTCTTGCTATTCTGGTGGAGTCTTTTTCACATCAAGTATACTGAATCGAAGGTTTGCTTCCCCTCTGTCTTCGGTATATTCTCTTCAATCTCATTCTACTTTATCTCACACATGCTTAGATACATATGCTCGCTAAAGTGGGGGTAAAATGTTATGGCATAAAATTGAACCCTTATGCAATTTCCCACAACATCACCTTTTACTTTATCTAAAACCTGCCTTTGAAGCCTCATTTTCGTCCCTACCTTGTTTTTTGTTAATGGGGGAATTTTTGTCTAGGACGTTTTCACATAGTGTGAACGTCCTAACAAGATTCTTGATCCTGTGGTTGTTGGAACGTTACACTGTTGCCTACCCACGAAATGTAACACCTCTATAATCACAACCGCGCCTGAGAATGGCTCTTTGACATGTAATTTGACCATTTCTTCCCCTCCTTTCCTCATTCTCATTCATTCTTACTATTCCACTTCATTTTTGCAACTCCACTCTATCATTCTCACTTCTTAGCACTTTCATTCTCTCCTTCTCACCATTCTACATCTCTTCTTGTCGGTCTCAATCTCTCTACAATACACTCTTGCATGATCGCCTCACATCTTTGAAGTGTCACTCTTCCTCTCAACTTCACCAAGCTCGTTGGAGGGAGGGTAACCTTTATTTCATAGCATTATCATTCTTATTGTTACAATACTTGTTGTCTTTGCATACTCTATGTCTTGTCTTATCACTTTCTTTATCACTATTTCTATATCATTGTCTATCTAGTTGTTCATGGATGTGGAAACACCAGAGCGGGGGTTTGACTAAGGTAAACCCCGAAAAGCAGCCCCAACATTTTCTCATTTTCATGTGTGCAAATTTTTTCCATGAGGAGCTTGCAAGAGGCTGGACCTATCGCTAGTTGAATATCTTTTCCTCCCACTCGTCATTTTGCTTAGTAGTTAGTTTATTCGTCTTTCAAGTATTCTTCTTGTGCTTCTTTACATTTCACGCATTTTCAGCATTCTGCCTAGTTAGGTAAAATCATTAGACTTTAGTATTCATGTTGTTAGTAGGTCCCGAGTGTTTTTGGCAACAAACTCTACCTTTATCTGTACAAGACACCAGCATGCCACAGAGACGTCAGTGTGTCGTGTTGTCATCCTTGGTTCGCGCTCTCATCCTTTGGTCGAGAGCCTATCAGTCTATTCCTAAGACCTTTGAGGTCTGTTTGCTTGAATTTTGAAGTCCTATGTCATAAAATAACCAAAAAACCCAAAACATAGTTTAGTCTTTCCTTTATTTGTGACCTCGTCACTTGAGCTTTTTTGTCATTGAGGTAACCTAGAGCCATCCGCTCCCTGTAGACTCTTACCTATCCTAAAGACTCAGTAGTAGTGGATACTCTCTATTACACATATAACACAAGCACCAAAGTCATGCTAACTCCACGTGCTACAAGAAAATAGAAAAAACCAGAAGTTACACTAAAGAAGCATAACCTCAAGTGGAACAAAGAACTTGATCTTTAACAATCTTATTCAAGTAACAAAAGGTTAATTTCCTTTGTTTCTTCTCGATTCAATTTTATATTTGCACTCTGCTACAACTCTAAGTTTCTTCCACACATGATGGTATCATTGGTTCAAAAGCCACACATCATATGACAACATCTAAATCTCATTTCTCTACTATCAATCATTATAACATTAACAAGTATCATTCTTAGACATTTTAGGGATAGATGTAAGAATTGGCTATGAAGGTAGCCACCCAAGATCTAGAAGCCTAATAGAAAGCACAAAAGAGAGATAGGATATGACAATAATAAACAGTATTCAATGTCAATAATATGAGATAATGGTCCAAACGTACATAGGAGACCCCTTGGTTATATAGCCAAGGTGAAAACATAGAAGGGCATAAGATTATGACAAGTGTCGTAATCTTATGACATGAGATAACTATGAAAAGTTATCACTCCACCTAAAGTGGGAAAGAGATAATGTGATAATCACCACAAAAGGTGGATCACCCACAAAAGGTGGAGAGATGATCACATGATGTGTCCACAAAAGGTAGAAGTGATGTGGTAATGACATGTCAAGTCCACCAAAAGTGGAAAATCTACAACCTCCTATGTGGTCCCTAAGTAAACTTAACTAAGGTGTAATCATGACCTAGGACAAAGTACAAGACATTTAATTACACCAACACCCCCCCTTAAGTGCAACTTAGGGAGAATGCAAACAATGCAAGATGGGTCCCGGCTACTAGGCCATGTTAGGTACCCATGTACACACAATGCAATCTCTCATAAAGTGGAGAAAAGGAGAAAACCCAATGGGACAAAACTCCTCCCCAAAAGAGAGAAACATGCTCTAGGAAGGATAAAACCTCAAGTGAGGAAAAAGGCCCCCCCCATGAGAAGAATGAAGAAGTCCATGCAACCCCCCCTCAATGGAGAGTCACTGCTCAAATGTCACAATGTCAAGAGTCCCCAATCTGAACTGAAGAATGAGACAAAGAAGAACAATGTGAGAAAGTTGAAGTAGAGCAGACCAAGGATGATGATGAGTCCTCCAAATGTTGTTGCAAAAGAAATGCCAAACTGTGCAAAGCACTGATAGAAGGAATCAAGTAAAACTACAGAAGATGCTACATAACTGGTGACTGAGTTGAATCTGTCAACTCAAGAGTAACTGCAGAATCTGTCAATGAAAAACTATAGAAGAATCCACACTGCAACAGGAATAAGGTCAGAACCAAGAAGACAACTGCGTAAGCATCAACTGAATGCCCATCAATAGTAGATTGGTACAATCTAAGTCTCACTGGAGCCATGCACCAAGTCTCTGGATGTAGAACCAAACTTTTGAAGACAAGTAGAGTGCTTCCAAAATAAGAGCCTATATGGTGATTAGTCCATCTCACCGAAATGCATGGGTAACCAGCCGCTACATACGCTGAGTATATAGGAACTAATACTAGATACATAGATCAATCCAAAAAAAGATACATAGAACATGACATAGTATACTGAAATAGGAGATTGTGACACTTTATTTTAGTGCGATTACAACATTAGAAAGAGGAGAACTACAACAACCATGATGCAAAACTGGAAATGTTGATGAAGAAGCCAACCAAAGGAACCCAAAGTTGAAGACCATGAAGAAAGCCCTCCAGATGGATGTCGGTAGGAGCAACTGACCCCCATTTGACTGCCGATTAGAGGAACAAATGGTCCAAGACAAGGCTCGATCGGGAGGCAAAATAATTTCTCCAATTTTGCTTATTAATGCATGATTTGTTTTTAAAAAAACTTAATTAAAAAGTTTAATTTAAAACTTTATTAAAGAAAAAACTTTATTATTAAAAATAATAAAGAAAATTAAATTTTTATGATGAAAAAACTTTATTAAAAATAAAGAAAAAAAAAACAAATTGCTTTTATTTTTTAAAAGCTTTATTAAAAATTTAATAAAGAAATTTTATTTAAAAATTAATTATAAAAAACTTAATAAAAAAATTATTAAAGAAAAAACTTTATTAAAAATTCTTATTTATTAAAAACTTAATTCATAAAAGTTTTTATTTATTAAAAAAAAACTTAAAAAAACATATAATAGAAAAGTTTTTTAATTTTAAAAATAATAATAATAAAAGTTTTATTTAAAAAAAACTTTTAAAAAAACAAATTAAAAAAATTAAAAATTTTGAAAAAGGGTCGGCGGCAGGCTGCAGGCCTGTGGGCCGCACGACCTGTCAGTCGTCGGTTGAGGCAGCAGGCTACAGGGCCGGACGACCTGATTGTACCTTGCGGTACCCGCAGGTCAAAAGTTTGCGAATTTTTTTTATTTTTATTTTTATTTTTATTTTTAATTTTTTTTTAATATAAATTCTATTGAGAGCAAAAAAAACGATTTTTTATTTTTATTTTTAAATTTTTTTTGAAGATTTTTAAAAAATTGAAAAAATTGAAAAAAATTAAAATAATTTATTTTAATAAAATTGTACCTGCGCAAGTAGGGCCATACGACCCGCCTGCTAAATTTTTTTTGCCTTTGATAGCAACTTGCTCCGATTTGGACAATTTGGCAGTCGATTTAGGGGTTTTTGGCCCTTTTAGATGCAATGACGATGTCCTTTACGACTGAAAATGCTCTGAAAAGGTAGCTAGCTCTTGGATTTGGCAACCACCTCCAATCTTCAACCCTTTGTAGATTTGGCCTCCGATGTCCAACTGAGACGAAACAAAAGGAAAATCTGACTATCTCGGACACTCCGGATGCAATGGTAATTTCATATCTATTGCAACAAGCTCCCAAAATGCACTTGCAACACAAGGCCAAATATGGAACCCTCCAAGAATCTCTCCAAAAGACTAACTAAAGGCACTCCAAAAGCTCTGCTACCATGTAAGAATTGGCTATGAAGGTAGCCACCCAAGATCTAGAAGTCTAATAGAAAACACAAAAGAAAGAGATAGGATATGACAAGAATAAACTGTATTCAATGTCAATAATATGAGATAATGGTCCAAATGTACATAGGAGACCCCTTGGTTATACAGCCAAGGTGAGAACATAGAAGGGCATAAGATTATGACAAGTGTCGTAATCTTATGACATGAGATAACTATGAAAAGTTATCACTCCACCTAAAGTGGGAAAGAGATAATGTGATAATCACCACAAAAGGTGGAGAGATGATCACATGATGTGTCCACAAAAGGTGGAAGTGATGTGGTAATGACATGTCAAGTCCACCAAAAGTGGAAAATCTCCAACAACCTCCTATGTGGTCCCTAAGTAAACTTAACTAAGGTGTAATCATGACCTCGGACAAGGTACAAGACATTTAATTACATCAACAATAGACAGTGTTGAAATAAATAATAAATAGTTTCAAAAGGTTGTCTATGTATGTTCATTGTTAAAAAAAAATCCATTGATTAAATAATACATTGAGTAGAGGAAAAAACAAATAATTTTTTTTCAAATGGAATTGTAAATGAATATTCCAAAGACGAATTGGTCATCACTACAAGAAAATTTTATGATTTGTACCAATGATACAAATTTTAAAAACTTTGAGCCTTCATCATTTTCTTTGGTCAAAATTGATTGGGCTTACAAGCTCAACGCCTTTGTTCACATTTATGATTTTTGGCAGATTTTTCGTAGTATTCTTTTTGCATACATTTTATTTCATATATTGTTGTTATATATGTTGTATCTCAAGCAAATTGTATCCAACATAAAAACTAAAAATTCAGCAACTTATAGTTTGATGTCTTACTTTTATATCCTTTCTAAAGATGTAAATCTCCAAAACAAGTCACGATTAGGTGCATACTTCCAAGTGAGGTACATTAAGCTTAAGTTTAAAATTTGATGGAGATACCAAAAGCAATCCTAGATTCACTTGGGAGGTATATTTAGAGATCATTATTTTTTGGCTGTACTCATTCATCCAAAGGTGATTTGTAATATTAAATAGGATATTACATGTACAACTCATCACAAATAAATTATAAATATAAATTTCTAACGTAACATGTCAATATGCTTGGAAAACTATGGGTGAAATCATGGAATGGTGTCTCACTTTTGGCAAGAGGAATTTTTTTGAGTGGTCGGGTTGTATTCACTTGAACACCTTTGAGTTTCGAGTGAAGGTATGCAACTAAACACCTTCATTCGAAGGTGTTTTTCATTAAATAATTTTTTTATGCTATAAAATGGCTTTTTTTCATGTTAACCTTCGCTCGAAGGTCCCTTAGAATGAAGGTAACACCTTTGAATGAAGGGGTTAAGTATGATAGATTTGGCTTTTGCATCAAAATTTCCTCAAAAAATTCAGTTTCAAACCTCTAGTTGGACCCTTAGATGAACTTAACTTGACAAGATATTTTACAAGATCGTAGCCCTCAAAACGAGCTTTCCAACAAGTATAGTTTTGATATGTTTTCATTTTATCACATATTTAATTTTCAATTTTTATCATAGTTGTTGGGAGACGCATCTCACCCCCTCCTAGACGTGTCTCAAAGACAGAGACATGTCTCCAATACCAGAGACATCTCTAGAGATGCCTCCTACCGCCTGGATACTTCTGTCGAAGTTTCCTGAGTACCCTGTTGTCTCCTGTTGCAAAAAATGGCGTCTCCCAAAAAAAAAAAATCCTAAAATGTGAACTATGATTATGAAATATGAAGTATGAACTCTTTGACACAATGACATTTGTGTATTTAAAGTTAATGTTCATTGTTAAACTTTACTACTGCTCTTGTTTTGAAAGTTCAATGTCATCATATTTTCTATAAATTATTAATTTTTTATATTTTTAATTTTTATTTATATTAAAAAATGACATCTCCAAGTAAAGTCGTACCGGTACCAGTCTCCCGTACCAGCACCAATCTCACGATAACTATGATTTTTATTGAACATAGGTTTTTCTCCAAACATCAAGTTCTTTGTTTTGCAAAGTTGGAAAAATAGTAAACCATTGTAAAAAAAATTCAAAAAATACCCTTGCTCTAAGTATTCATGTCCTTGTTTCACCAAAAAAATTTGGATTTCGATATATACACAACAAATTATGTTGGACAACACACACGTATGTCCAAATTATAGTTACAGTGACTTAAAAAATTAATTAAAAAAATATGTAATAAAAAATTATGAAAAATATCTTTGCCCCAAATATTGATGTTGAGAATCTATGTTTCAAAAATTAGATTTTTATCCTTTATAGAAAAAAAGTTATGTTGGATGACACTAACATTACATTCTAAAAATGATGTTTTCTATTTAAAACTAGGTAGTAAAGGAGATGTTGAAAAATTCATGATTTATTTTGAAAAAAATTTAAAAATATATATTAAGAATCTACACAGAAATTGCCACATATCACTAGTTCACATCATCTTCAAATTCTTAACGATTTATCTACTATAGGTCTCAATAGATGAAAATTCAATTAAAAATTCTGATATAAATGTCCATCTTGGCCAAAAAGTGACACATTATTGTGATTTCACCCCTATGAAGATTAATATCAAAATATCCACTCTCTTTCAAATGCAATAATTAATGTTAAATTGTGTAGAAAAAGGAAATCAACTACTCCTATGATTGACACAAGTATTTTCCACAAAGAAAACACATCTTCAAAAAAAATCTAGCATCCAAACTCAATTTATATTAAACATAACTCAAGGATTATCATAGCAATTCTAAAAAGATTGTATATTTCCTATAGAGAATAAAGCACTATCTTACTTCTATAGCTTTTGGATCACATGGAGCATAGTGGTTCCTTCCTTTCTAATGCCACAAATGCTACTTCAACTCAGATCTATCTCTCCTCATTTCTGCCCTTGTGAGAGACAATAACTCATGCACACCAATGAATGGATTCATTTGGTTGATTCTTGGGCTTCCAATCTATATTTAATTCATTGGATTGATTCTTGGGATTCCAAAATTTCATCTCCAAGGTTTACATGTTTTCCTTGCATTTTTGTAATGTCAAAAATTGCATACCTTTGCAATTTCACATTGTTTTGTGTCCTCTTTGATATTCATTACCTTAATGTTTTGTAGGTTTATTTCAACCCTTGCAATAGCCTTTCTCCTTCTCAAGGTGCTTATTTCTTGTTTTTTGTGGTCACTTTTGCATGTTTCCTTTTTGTTATCCTTATGTTTTTCCAATCTCTTGTTGTTTTCTAGTGTAGATTATTCGAACACTAGCACATCATATGAACATCCACACATGCTAACATCCTACGATAGTTTTTCATTTAGTAGTCATTCCCAAGCATTTTTCCACTTGTCACCTTCCCAAATTAGTGGAAATAGCTTGGGATGAATCTATATGGCTCATCAACCTCTTTCTCTTCCCTCCTCTCTTTTTGAATCTATCATTTCATTTTGGACAATCTCTTGGTTCTCTCTGGCATGACCTTGCACTCAACAACTTATCACAACACTTTCTTGCATTGTACAACTCTCTCAAGCTCTCTTAAAATATTCTTTTAGCTCTATTTTTCTTGGCTTCCTCAATTCTTGTAGGTAATATTATTCTTTTTTATTATTGTTATTACAAGTATTTCCTTTATTTGTGCCCCTGAGCACCTTGGGATGATCACATCCCCTCTATTTCATTTTAGTTACACTATTGCACATTCATAGCTTTGACCATTCCTAGGCACACTTGGGATAAGAGTATTCACACAATATTTCTCTATGTATTTCTCTCTTTCTTCATGCTGTAATGTGATGATAGAAATACTAAGCGAGGGGTTGATTCAGATAAATCCAAATAGACTGAAATATTTTCCCTTTCTTATCTTTGATCTTTTAAGAACCTATCAAATGCGAAGTTTAAATTCCTTCTTGACTGTTATACATTATTCTTTCAATAAGCCATACTCATAAATAATATTAGTTTCATTTTTATATTTTATTATACCATATTTGACTAATTTTTATTTTGTTTCTCTGCTGCGAATAGACCAACAGCCAAGGTGAATTCCCCATTTCAAGATTTTTTTGTTTTTCATTTTGTATGAACAACAAAGTAAATGCATGGGCAATCCACAAAATCAGTGTCAAGGCGAGCTTTGAGTTTCAGCTTCGATTCCTCATTATCTTTAATCCTCATTTATGCAGTCAACAAGTGTTTTTTATTTTTTTGTTATAAGATATTTTCACCTGTTTACTTTCTTTAAACATCTTAGTTACTTTTATCTCTTTGTTTAAGTAAAACTCATCGAAAAGGATAATCAACATGGGTTTAAGATAAGTTTAAATCATTGATTCATCTGAGTGTAAGTGATGAAAATACTCAAAGGAACTATGTCTTCCTTTTGTCAAAGCCAATTTTCATTTATTACAAACTCCAATCTCCTTATATTTCTCAAACATTTCAAGACCTTATAACCCCCAAAATAATGATAGGAAAACACATCACCCAACCTACACTTATTTCCCGACATTTTGAAATGTCAAGAATATTAATTTTGATCTACTTTTCAATGAGCTTGTGGAACTATGCATCAAGATGCTCAAGTTCATATTTGATGTTTAAGAGTCTGTGGGCAGAATCCTTCAAATTATATTTTTTACCATGAGGATCTAACTGATAGGGTTTACTAGGAAGTAAACAATGTATCTTGGCTGCTATATGAGGACTCCCTCTTGCAATTTTCCAAATTACCATATCGTTTTGGCTAGACTCTCTGAAGCTTTAATTACACAAAGGATATGGAATTTTAATTGAAATTAAGGTTGCATATTGGCTATTGGAAATCCAAGTCAGTAAGCCATCAGTGGAAATCATGCTCTAAAGACAGCATCATTATAGTATGATGACATTAGAAGAGGCCATGAGTTGTTTCTAAATGTGGAATTATTTCATGTTAGGAGAATAATCACATTGTAAGACCACTTGACTAATCTTTAGCTTAAAATGAATTGGAGAAAATGTGAGACTCAAGAAATTAAAGAATCTTGGTCTATGGGCATGGTCCTCATACTTTCATATTATATTATATCCAATTTAATAAAGGCCACATAATTCCATCAACAATATATGAGAGTATAGAATTATATTTTAATTTTTTATTAAGATTAGTCTCCTTAAAGTCCTCATTGGGATAAAAATAGACAAAGCATAAAATGATTACGTACGTTGTACATGGCCGAGAACTGTGAAAACAGGAGGAGATACGATTTTTCCCAATCCATTTCTGGTTTTCTACTGATGTCATGAGTTCAAAGTGTCATATTGAAGTTTGACAACTCTGACTACCATCTTAGCCTTCTCACTTGTTTAACTTTGGTAACTCAGCAAAATAGTAAAACAAACAAGGCTTTTCAAAGTCTAATAATTAGTAATCTCGCCACCAAAAGTTGGGGGAGAAGTAAAATGGTGGGTAGTGGGCTGCGATCATTCTTCTTAGGCACCGTCTCTTCAGGGAACCAGGCATCTGATAGCCATCAGTGCTGCAGGCAGGTGCGTTTATTCCCCTCAACAATACCAATGAGATAAAGACTGAACTCTATTGGAGGTGAGGGTAAAAGAGACCTTGCCAACAACACATTGGGAATTACCCAAATGATCTAACAACACTTGGAGGTGAGCAACTTCAGGCATTTCAGATCTAGATAGCACATCAAAACATATCAAGTCTTTAGAATAAAGAGAAATTATGATTACCATAACATCCAAAAAAATAGCAACATTTCCATGTCAAATTTGATTGTATATGGAAGGAATTCTAGTCCAATCCCTTAACAACACCATATGCCAAGAAAAAGGCTTAGGCCAAATCACTTGAAAAATGATAGATCTAGATCTAGACAACTTGAGCTCTAGGACAAAACCAAAAAAGATGCTTGAGAGACTCCTAATGACCACAAAAAGGATATCAAGACTCCGGAATCCCCAAGTGAGTTAGCTTGGAACTAACATGAGAGCCTTGGAAAAGAATACACCGAGCAAAATGAGTGAGCTTCAACTAAAAAATGGTTGATCAAATGGTGCACAATCTATGATACCAAATTAATAGTGGAGATTATAGAAGCCATCTCATGTTCAACGTAGGCGTTGAATGAGGCGAAATCCAAGAGTAACCTTTTTGAGGCTTGTAATTATAAAATAGTGCATTAGGGTACTATTTCCAATCTTTCCACCAAAGTTTTCAAGACCAAACTCCAATTTTGTGAAACATGTCTACATAAACATCAATAAAGATTTCAAAAGTTTCATGATCCTAATTGGCTAGATGAAACTTTTCCTTGACTTTAGGCCAAGTTTAAAAAGTCCTAGTAACTTTGGAAAAGAGGTCTAGCAAGGTCTTGACTCCTTTTTTGAAAAACCTCAAAGCATGGACCCATAGGGTCTTAGTAAAAGGATGATTTTGACATTGAAAAATAGAAGACCACCAAATAAATTGTTGATTAATATAGAGACTATTGTGAAATCTAATGTCAGTCCAAAGAATCCAAGGCTTCATAGCTTCCCAAGCTTTATAAATACTTTTCATTATAAAAGTCCCTTAAATTTGAATGAGCTCTTTCATTATGAGAAAGGCATGAAATCCAATCCACTTCAAAGTTGGTCTCCCAAAAGGGATAATACCAAAATAAATGCAGCGATGAACCAGAAATTCTCAAGCCTTAATACCTTCTAGAGTTTGAATGATCCATTTGGAACACAAAGCCAAGCCTTGACCTTGAGTGGAAATTAAACCTAGACCTCTAGAATCATGTAGGACAATGATCTACTCCCATGCCACCCAATGAAAACCTCTATGATCCTCAAATGAGGCTCAAATAAAGTCTCTAAGAAGCTTTTCCATCTTCAAATAAGAGGCTCTAGAAGCTACCCAACAAGAAGAATAATAAACATGAGTGGCTACAAGAATATTAGAACAAATCTAGAGCTTCCCTATGAGGGATAAGGGTTTATTTACCTATTATACCAGCTTCTTAATTCTAGCTAAAACAACTTGCCAAAGAGCAACTAGAGAAGCTTGAAAAACATAAGGGATGCCTAGAAGCCTAAATATTTCCATGCATAAGAGTTGAGCAAGGGAGGCTTAAGTAGAAATGATTGCCTATAATATTGAGTTTTTGTCATTTAATATTAGAACCTAAGGCTTCAAAAAAATCCAAGCAACAAAGAACTTGACAAATACTGTTTCCTCTTCCAAAAGAGTTAGAAATAAATCATTTGTAAAATGGCCATCAACTAATTGAGTTGTGGAATTAGGCAACAAAAATACCTTTGACTAGCCTCTAAGAAATAGAGGAAGCCAATAGATATCCAAAAACTTCAGCAATAAGCACACACAATGTGAGAGCTAAGGGACATCCCTCGCAAATAGACCTGAAAAGGCCAAGAGCACTAAAATTATGGCCACTGATAGTGAGACAAGTTGAAGCATTAGAAAAAAGAATATGAATAGATTGAATAAAATTAGGCCCAAATCCTACAACTTGGAGCATGCCAAGAATAAATGGACACTCGATCCAATCATAAACATTAGCAAAGTCAATTTTGATGAAAATATCTTGCTAATGAGATTGTTGGGATCATTCCATACCTTCCCAAACCACAATGATATTATCCAAGATATATTTGGACTTAATAAACCCAATTTGCTTGGGTTGCACAGTCTAAGTAAGAAAATGAAACAACTTCAATGCAAGGGCTTTGACTATGATCTATATGAAATATTAAGCATTGTAATTGGATTCCAATTGTAGATATCTTCAAAATCACTAGACTTGTGTATGAATTTAATATTTCCTTTGTTAATAATTATTTCCAAGGAATTAGAATAAAAGGCTTCAAGAAAAAATTATGAAGATCCTCACCAACACAATCCCAAAGGGTTCCATAAAATTCACAAGGAAAACCATCATAGTCGAGGGATTTGTCATTAGCTATAGTAAAGTGCTTCTCAAAGATCAACAATAAAGATAAATTGATCACAAAAAGAGCTCATTGAGAAGAAGAGAGACAACCAGGAACAACCTTGAGGCACTCTTGTAAGACATGCTCTCATTCATGAGAATTCTCTTGTGCTTAGAAAAGGTTTGCTCATAATTCCTAACAAACACTTGAAGGATATCACAAAGCTCTTTGAGCAACTAATGGCTATATTTAATCTATTTAATGCCTTGAGGGATGTGTAAAGAATGAAGAGCTTGAAAGAACTCTTTCAAAGCTCTATCTACCACCTTTAGTCAATGCAATCAAGCTTTACTCTAGGCATCTCTAGCTAAATGATTATAAGAAACATTTTTTTTTTTATTGTGTAGCTTGGCCACCCATAACTACAAGACAAGGGTGAAGGGGTTTATTTTGAACACCATGGTAGCTTGGTAGAGATTAGAGGTGGTGGCCTCATATGCATGGTGACAAAATCTAGCCAATTGGTGACCATAGATATGAAGAAAACAAGAGGTGTATTTGATGGGTTCATTCCAACAATTCATCCAACTTGTTTGTTTAAAAGGCCTATTCTCAAGGTTCCACACCCAATGGATATGGGCCAGCATGGGTTAGTGAGTTACCAAAAAGGTATTAAGAAAAAAATGTGTTACTAGCCTTGGGAAGAGCATTTATCATTCAATGCAAAACTAAATAGAAAAATGATTAGAAATAGTATACTCCGACAAAGGCTCCACAGAAAGAGGAAAAAAATTGGCTAAGAGAAAATGACCAAGTAAAAATTATGGCATGATCAAACCATTTGTATAGAATAATTAGCATCACATATTGGGATCAAGGTGCTAATAATTTGTGCGAGGGGCTGGCTTCCTTTAGCTGGATTTGTCCCAGCACATGGGAAGAGGACCACTTTATGCCATCTCAGCCCATACAGTCTTTTTGAAGCCCTGCAGTGGGCGGGAGGTGTTGGATCAGCAGTCTAGTGCTACAAAGGATCACTTTCCAGCAGCCGCCATTTGGGCATAAACATTCAATAGCACCAGGGGCCAATTTTCCAATAGTAGTATCCGTCAGCCTGGATTCAGGTGGATTCAATATCAATAGCCATTTCATATGCAGTGCAGCACACGGAGGAAGAGTGATTGGCCCTCACAGCCCATCCAGTTGACACAAAATGAGTTAGTTGGCCAAATATACAAGAGCAATGAGGGCTTAAAATTCCAATGTCCGCTTTCCTACAGAAGCAAAGGATATCCAAAGCTACAATTTTTTGAGCATCCCTCACAACATACTTCTTGAGGATGTTTGTAAGACCTTGAACATTTCAGGACACAAATTCATTAGCAAGAGTCAAGAGGCATGTCATCACCATCCAACTCGTCGAGAGTGGAGTAGCAATTTTGTAGAAATTCATCTTGAGAAAAACTACCCAATTGAATGTTGGGAATTTACATCCTTCGTTTTTCTACAATAGATTCTCCTCCTTCCAGACACTTCAACAAATTGCAAGATTGATGGAGGACCACAAGAGAGGAAGGAGAATGAGCAATAACTTCTGGTTGAGAAGATAATACAAATGCCAATTGTGGCATTTTGGAAAATTTAGACCAACCAGAAGGCTCATCATTAGTAGGGGCCACCACTTTCCGCTTTTCTTGAGCGTTTGAAGACACAACAAATTGTAGCTTAACATTTAGGTTTCCAATGTTAGTTGAAGGTTTGACTTAAGCTCCACCACTATTGTGGTTTCGATTATTTTTATGGTTTTTGAATGTAGTCCATCCTTCATCATTTTTAGAAGGGGAGCCTTAATAGGCCGAGAAGAAGGTTTATCGTAAGGTAAAACCAAAGGACAATCCTTCATCTTATAATCAAAGGATTGACATCAAAATAAATGTTTTGCAAATTGAGATAAAAGGTCATGTTAGATATGATACAAATGACCAATTTGAATATCCATAGTGTCTTTCAAATCTTTAGAGATGTCATCATCAATATAAACATGCTTTTGTGGATGAGCTGAGAAAAACTTGTCAAGGTTAACACAAATAACCTTACTAAGTGAGCTAGCAATTACAATCTAGAAATTCTAGCAAGGAAAAGGCAATCCTAGGAATTATATCTAGACTAATAGATGAAGGTTCTTTTCATCAAAGACTAAAAAGTCTCAAGACGACATCAAGACAAACTTCATGCTAGACCTAGTTCTTGTTGACCCACTCTCTAAACATACTTTCAAGGGGAGTTCTTTCAACAAAATAGTCTATCAAAGTAAAATGTTCAAGCCATTTACTTGCACTATCAAACTTTGGGATGAGTAACACCACAAATTTATACCTCATGAAACATCTTGGAAACAAATTTTTGAGGCTTCACAAGAGACATAATCTAAAACTGTCAAATGGCAAACCGTCAAATGGCAAACCATCAACACCAGCAAAAATTGTTGGACTGATAAAGTTTAAGGTTATAAAAAGGACAAACTAAAAGAAAAGACCATAATGAATTCGGCATAATAATACTTTCCCTATGCCCAAGACACAGTATGACATCATAATAGCAACACAACACAAGCAAAGGAAAAAAGCTCTTGAATCTTTTCACTATTTATTTTATTCCCTTGTAACTTGAGCTTTGCATATAAACAAAGAAGTAAAGAGGAGCTGGGCAATATCTGCAATGCAGAGTTGAGAAGAGCCGAAGCTATCCTATGCAGACCGAATTCGGGGAGCTCCTCCTCGCATTGCTTTTGGCATTTATTTTTCTCTAGAAAGATAAAATTGGGGCGGGCACTCACACATTGCAGTCTGATTACGTCCGATCTTCCTTTAGAATCTGCAGGCATTTGAGCTGTTCTGAATACTTTTATATTTCTAGTGCAGTTGCAGTCATGATTGTCGCCATATTTAGTTGTTGACAATGTGCTTTTTATTAAGAATGAATATTGCAGATTTTCCTCAATTTAAAAACTAATTATTAAACTTTTACACTGGAAGGTACTACATATTGTCGGTGCTGTTTCAATATAATAATAAAGTATCACTTAACTACTCTCAACAGTAAAATTACTGGTTCATCACAGTTAAGTGAAATATAATCAATGCTTTAAACCTAATTCATGTAGTACTTGAAAATTTATATTGCATATAAAAGCAGCAATACATATTAGGAGAAAAACAGGGGACAAGAAGGTGGATAAGGATGATAAGAATAGCCATACCGCTCTTGTCACGGGTGCTTTTGACATCTTTGCTTCACCTGCAGCATAGGACATCGGCTCCCAGCTCTCACCACTTTCTGGTATGAGCCTAGAGTCCCAAGAAACAAAGTAGATATCCCCATCAAGGTCACTGCCAGAAGCTTCATTAGGATGAGGTCTATGGCCCTTCTGTGGGAAGATTAAGCAATCAACCAAGTGATGCAAACCAGGAGCATCAACTGCTTCTAAGATTCGTATATCACCAGGATGTAAGCAAGGATTCTTGGCCACAATCACTTTTCCTTTTATTACTCTTGGACTCGTTTTGCTTTCTACAAAGCTTGAGCCGTTTTTCAGAATACAGTCCTCCAAGGGAGGGCTAGAAATTTTTATGAAACACTGCCCATATTCAAGCGTAGCTATTTCGTCCAGGCAACCCATCAACCATCTTCCATCAGGGACAAATATCCGACATTTTCTAAGAAGCTCTTCTAACTGGACAGATCTTATAGAGGATAACATATCTTTTAGATGTGGTTCTGTTTGAGGTTTAAAACCAGCACTTAGCATCATAGCAGCAGTGTATTGTAAATCTCCTGTACATGATGTGGTTAATATATTAAATGCCACTTCATCATTTTCAATCATTTGACTAAGCTTATGCACCATTGAATCTTGTAACTCGCTGAAACCGCTGCCAGGAACTCCCAGAGTTGATAGTAATGTAATTATCTGCCTGTTAAGAAAGCAGGGCTGGAAACGTGTCCAAGTGATCACTTCTAGCATGTCATGTTGAGATTTAAACTTTTCCATGCTGGGCCTCAATGACAGCTTATGTTTGCTTCCAGGTTCTGCCTCCCACGTTACAACCACACCTTTATAGCCACCATATCGGATCTGATAGGCTGAGGGAGGATTGATGGTCAATTGCAATTTCTGAGCAACTTCCATGGCAAGATCTGGAGTGATCTTCCCTATGCCATCAGAGAACTTATAACCATTCCTTTCAATTTCAAGAAAGTCTTTTTCAAGCTGATTTCTTGGAACTTGTATTGTGCAATATGTGGAAGAGAAGCATTGTCCCATTCTAGCAGCATGCTTGGCAACATAGTATTCAGGAAAGGTCCCCATCCATCTCTTAATTTGATGTACATCAATATATCTATTACCAGCAAAGAACCATGCAGAACGACCTCTCAACTGATTGGCAGAAAAAGCTAGAAATAAATATCTACGACCACAGAGATCAAACCCATTAAGCAGTATTTGTCTCACTTGCCGAAAAATAGCCGTCCTGTGGGCAGGAGAACTAGAGGATACCTCTTTAACAATAGGTGCTATGGGCACGGTTAATGCTGTTGAAGACATATCTTCCATGCTATCATCCATGAAAGTTACTCGCAGAAATCTGTCCGCATACCTCTTGAAGTGCCTTGTGACCCGGTTTGACAGCTCTACTTCCGGAGACAGGCAGTAGGCTTTTGTAGGAGTTATGATCAATCTCCTAACTTCAATTGTTTCCTCGACAATCTTTGGGCTTTTCACAAGCTTTGGGTTCTTTTCAATCCACCTAAGCAAGGTCTTTAGCCTTTCAAAAGCATCAAAAATTGGATATGTGTATGAAAGCATGTGCCTCAGTGCTATTGTGGAGAATTTGGTTGGTGTCACTTTGCTACTCAACAAATTGTAAAGCTCAGGGGTTAACCTGTGGTAATTTACAATTCCTTTGTGTACAAGAGCGGTTAGCAGGAACATAGTATCAAAGGGGATTTGTGGGTGGTGTTGCAGGACCAAAAAGAACCTTGGTCTAGGAACAATAGGTTCGTTCCAACTCTTCAGACTAGAAACCTTAGAAATATTTTCGTCCAGCAAGCGGTTTTGTTTGAAGTATTGTTTGGCTTTCTCCATGGTGTGACCCAAACGAGGAGAGTGCGCGATCTTATAGACCAAGCACCTACCTATCGCATTATTTGGAGTAAAATCCAAGGTTCTTATCCATGGATCATCATCATCTAATAGAGCAAAAGGAACCGCCACATGAACATCGTCATCTGCAGTTCTATAATATATGCAAGGAGGCACCCAAAGCTGGATTAGCATTACCGATATTCCCATCTCATTGAGAAACCTTACATTTCTAATGTCTTTGATCAAAAACTCAATCTTGAAGTCACATTTTATGAGAGTGTCTTCATTCAACTTCTGGAAACCAAACAACTGATCTCGAGTAAAGATAATCCTACATCTTTTATCAAATGGATCTACATGAAAATCTACCCCAGAAGTAGGTCCCCTCCAAGCTACCAAAAACTCATCAAGGCTGTACAATGAACCAATTTCAATCGTAACAGGGGAAAATCTATGGGGTGGAATTGTTCTTCTTCTGACTACTCTAGATGAGGTTTCGCTACCAACCTTGATTTTGAGAGCTTGGTTGTTGAACACCAATTTTCCATTGTTGGCGAGCTTGACGGCCTCCTTGACAGCATCTGGAACTGCAAAGTGAACAAAGGCATGAGGAGGCACCACGTCTTTGTTCTCAAACAAGTAGTTGCTAGTGCTTGTGTACTTTGGGAATGCAAAGGGAGGAGTCCATGATGTCTTCATTCTGCATCTCCACACCATTCCCACATTTTCTTCCAAGTATTCTGCGAGTTGCTTGGCAATAACCCCGACTCCGAATCCTCCCAGGCTTATCTGAGTTGGTTCCATCACTGCAACTCCACAACTCCCACCTGCGTAAATGGATATACACACTATAGTAATACCCACCTGCACAAATGTATATATACTCAACACCCAACTGCAAATGTGTATATACCCAATACCGCCTGCTTAAATGGCTATATAGTAATATACACCTGCACAAATATATTTATACACAACAACCAATTGTGCAAACGTATCTATATATCCAATACTTGCACAATTGAATGAAATGAAAGTTTTAAATAACATTTATAAGATGATCAGACAATCTATGGGATCTTATAATTGAACTATGCAGCGTTGAAACCAACAAAAATACCAGCCAACAAATTCTTCTTCTATACATTTTGATCAAGTGAATGTACACATGATATTACCGGCACAAATGTGTATATGCACAAGAATATCTTGTGTGCATGGTAAGGAAGGTGTGTAAGGATGGCATATTCCATTCCAGAGGAGGAAGGATCCAGATGTATCCTGCATCGCAAGTGAACTGTAATCTTCTCTTAATTCCACATTATAGTACAGATGATGTCATAATCTTTGTGGAAATCTTTCACTGTACGGTAATGAATGATTTTACAGCTCATGGCAAGAACAAATGATTCTGTTTCTCTAAATTCTACTTGAAAGGAAACCCGTTAGCAACTTCGGGTCCTATTAATTTGAAAATACTGAATTTCATAGGAAATTGCAAATGTCAGTTATCATAATTTCCACGAAAATGTTTGCGCGAGTCTTTTCCCGATGACCATGAATGGCAACTGGAGATTCTATTTTAGATACTGAAAAGGACATTAGAAGTATTGCAGAGTATAATTACGACTTTAAGCTCATGCATTTTAATATATTTAGGGGAAACTTCGTAGTGAAGCAAAGAATTTCGGAGTACATGACAAGACGAAATTGATGCCCACGATAGTATTTAATATACTTTAAAATCAAATTGTTTGGAAGATCCTTTTATCTAGCAATTGGGACGTGTAAATACCAGTGACTTTAGGGCGGCGTGACTTTAGGGCGGGGTCCCATGGAGGGGGCTTCGTGAAAAGTTTAAACGGGTACTGCTGAACATTTTTAGGAATTTTTTAAAGGTGGTGATCCCATGAACTTATTAATGCAGCTCAGCTTAAAATATTAAGCTCCAAATTTTAAGGAAGCTGGTGGTCTCATCAACTTATTGGTTGTGTAGTTCAGCCTAAAATTTAAGCTC
>VDFB02048514.1:0-32024 GCA_007258455.2 Sequoia sempervirens
AGAACATGTCTGGATCTCAGACAATGCCAAGGAGCTAATCAAGAGGTTTGGAGATTGGTTTATCCAGTTCCCTAACTTCTCATACATCAAAATAGATGGTTGCCAGAGGGCCCCATATAGACTCCCTAGATATCCCATAGATCACATCATACTTTTGGAAGTCACAAGAAAGATTTGTGATTTTGATGCAATTGTTAAGAAAGAAAAACATAAGACTAGGTTTGGTGGTGATTTTCCTTTGAGGGTAGGTAGTAATGAAGCTTGCCCCTCTATTAATTCAGCTCATGCTTCTGAGGAGGAAATGAGCACTTTGGGTCTCTCTTTCCATTCTAAGAGATCCAGATTTGATAGGATTGGTGAGGCACAAAGAAAGGCCAACAAGGAATACAACCATAAGGATGATGTAGAGGATCATTGCACTAATAATAAGGATGAATTTGAAGTTAGGAGAAAGAAGTTCTCTAGGATGCCAGTGAAATTAGTCCAACTATATAACATAAAGGCCATTCTTGACTAGATTGAGGATGATGGATATTTGATTCAAAGTAATGACTATGAGCCTGTGAAAGACAAACTGATAGGAGAGATAGACTAGCTGGAGGAAGAGAAGACAAAATTAAAGCAGATCATGACTCCGGTAATCAAGTACACCAAGTTATGGCTCAAACACAAGATTTGGGAGTTAGAGAGTGAAGGTGTGCAATGCACCTATGATCTAATGGGGGACTTGGAGTCTCATTCCACTACTGAGGAATTAGGTGAGTAGGTTTGTAAAGGTAAAGCTAAGGAAGATTCCCCTTTTATAATAAAAATCAAGGGTTCTCAAGCAAAAGAAGGGGGAAAAAAAAGGAAACCAATTTCTAAAAAGAGGAAGAATATTCCAAGAACAAAGAAGTTTGTAGAAGAACAACCCGATGAGGAGGAAGAGAAAGATAGTACCCCTGAGCTCAAAAGCAGAAGGGAAACTCAGACTTCAAAGAAGAAAGATGAATCTTCTAAGGAGAAAGAGGAAAGTAGCCCGCATGTGGTAAATGTGGAGAGTTTAGGGGAGAAGACTCAAGTATACACAAGGAGGTCAAGAAATCCTCCCAAGGATAATGCACTAAAGGAAGATACTCCCCTAGTCACCCCTGCTGTAGAACAACATAAGGATGCTCCTCCTCTCCATGAATCACATGATGCATCAGATCAATATAAAGATGCAAAGTATCACCAAGATGAGGAAAAGGAAGGATTCAAGGAAAGTGAACTCTACAATATAGAGGTAGAGATGGAGAGGATATTGTAGTCCCCTTTGCTGACTTATGAGGATTCACCTGTAGGCAATGAAGGAGATAAGTATCCAGGAAAGGAGGATGTGCCTAATAAAACTCCTTTTCCAGTGCATGAAGAAGAAAAACATGATGGGGTAGAGGATAGGAATCCAGGAAAGGGAAGTGAGGATAAAACTGAAGAAATTCCTGATGAGCAAAATCTGAATATGGATTCCTCTAAGGAGCAATAAGATGTGGTTGGAAAAGGTAATGTGCAGTCGGATTCCACTGTTCCTACTTGGTTGGACAAGTAATTAAAGAGTAAAAAAATTATGGTGGATGATAGTCCTCTCAATTGGGATGAATTACTGACATAGGAAAAGGAAAAGCAAAGAAGAAAGCTAGGGTTATCTCCAGGATTGAGAGAGATGAAGCCAATAATAGGGTGATTCACATTGCCACCCCTATATCAGATAAGAACAAGGATGAAGTGACTGGCATTAATTACAATGTGCAAACTATCAACTTGGGACTTGCCTCCATGATATAGGAGGTTGAGGAATTTGAAGGCTCCACTATTGCTATTTTGAGTAGATTGAAGAAAGAGGTGCAAGCTAAGAAATATTTGAAGGAGTATGAAAAAATGAAGAGGTATTTGGAGGATTTGATGAAACCCTTGCAATCTATCAGCCAAATCAGCTTCTCATCATATGCAACAAGTTTTCTACCAAAGAAGACAATAACTGAGTTGGAGAAGATGAAGACCACTACACATGCCACACTGAACAAGTTGCAAGATGTGGAAGCCAAAGGAGATAATGCCATTAAAGATATCCTGTCAATCGGTGGAGATGCTATAAGATCAATAGAGTGGTTGAAGAATTTACTAGCTTAAGATAAGGAGGATGTTGATCTCTTGTTGTAGAAGACCAAGACCATCATGGAATATACTGAAGACAAGCTGGTAAGTGATGGAATTCTTCCTTCTTCCAAAGTTGCAGAACCCTGGGAATGGCACAGAGCTTTGTAAATAAGGAAAAGGGTTTTGAAGAAGGTGCATAAGCAAGGAAATAAAATTGAGGATACCTTGACTGAAATCTACAACAAGTACATTTCCTTCTTCAAAGTTATGACAGGAAGAAAAAGCTTTGCACCAAAACATTTGAACTTGGAGCAACTGAGAAAGTGGTGGCATGATGTATATTCTCTAGTCAATGAGGACCTGGGGCCATCAACACCGCTAGATAGATGTGCCATTACTGGGGTGTAAATGATGGATATGAAACTCAAGGTATCAGGGATAAAGTCATTGAGTAGTCAAGGATGGCTAACAACCATTGAGGCGAAAAATTAAGGGGTGTTAGTTATCCCACCTAGTAGCCGAATGGAGTAGCGTACTTTGATGGTGCGGTGATAAAGAGCGTAGATGGAAAAAGGGGAGTATCTAAGCACGCAAATGCCCTGGCCAGAAAGTTTCCCATTATCCCTCTTTCTCATCCTTCAATATGCATTGACTTAAACCATGTTGCAAAACCTAGGGTCAGACTGGATGAAACACATGAATAATGCACATTTACTCTATTTGAATTCTTCTTGCCAAACTACTTTTTGGGATCTGTTTTTAACCCCTATTTGGGGTCAGATATAAGACGTGAATTCTCTTATGGGCAGATGGCTTCCTTATTTGAAAGGGCGATAGTTTCTACAATTGAGAGGAACAAGCATTAGAGTGGCGAGCTGTGGGCCTGAGGCTGGCTTTAAGCAAGTGTTGTAATTAGAAGACTGAATTCTGCCACTGGATGACTTAAATGCTGCATTGTGGATTCGGGTGCCCTTGTGTTTAATATTATCCGTGTTGCAATTTTGTGGATTATATGTTTGAAATTGCTTGCCGGCATTACATATATGTTAGATTTGATGTTAGAAGATTCAATGGTGTTTATGATTTGATGCTTGAAGTGTTGCAACAATCTCTGGTCCATAATTTTTGAAGCTAGCTAATTGTTAGTTGCTTTGGAAAGTTAGCCTGGATTGTGATATTTATTGTGCTTAGTTCAAATGTGGGAATGTTTGTTCATTCCTGTTCCGTAATAGGATTGTTTGGATGGACACAAGTAGATCTAAAATATTTTGCCTTAGATTGCACCTGATGCATGTAATGAGGGTTATCCTGGGCCCATGCAGGGAATTAGCTCTCACATCGGTCCATTTCAAGTATTTCTACCATTTGCATTGTTAATCTTAGGATTGTGGTTAATTTTGTGAGATCCCTTTGAACCTCTTTTATCTTTGCTATTTCTTCATCATTTGGGTTGATTTAGGATTTGGAAAGCACAACAAATTGCAAAATTTGATAAAACTAGAGCATTAAGGTCCCTTTGTGATTACCAAGATTTTCACATACTATCTGAGCTATTTATGCATTGTCAAGACCTAACATTAGAGACCTTGAGGTTATCTCATTAGGCTTGGTGATAGAGATTTACCTTTCAAGAGAGATAGAATATCATATTATGTCTGAGTTGTTGCTATGCAGAAAACACCATCAACAATGTTGATTTCTTTCTTAGAAGCAGGTTGGTGTCTTGGCTAAGTAAGAAGTAGGGTTTAGTGCCATTATCTACTGTAGAGGCATAATACATTACTGTAGCATCATGTTACACATAGGTGTTGTGGATGAAGAAAACCTTGAAGGATATCAGAGTTTCATATGATGAACCAATTTCTATCTTATGTGACAACACAAGTTCTATCAATATTTCAAAGAATCTTCTAATTCATTCAAGGAAAAAAAATATCTCAATTTGGTATCACTTTCTAAGAGCAAAGGTGAATGTGAAGTTGGAGTATGTTCCTACTAAGGATCAAGTTGTAGATATATTCACAAAGGATCTTCCTAAGGATAATTTTGAGTATCTTTGGGAGAAGTTAGGGGTTATTTCCCCTTCTTTTAATTACATGTATAAGGTTATACATCAATACAATGGATTTCAAGATTCATTCCTTGTTATAGAAAATGTTGGTGGCTACCTCTTAGGGGGAGTAGGTAGTGGAATTGGTGGTTGTTGCAATTAGGGGGAGTAAGTTTTGTCATTTTGTTGTATGTTGGTGTTGTCAAAGGAGGTGAAAGTTGAGGTTGTAGAGTAGTTGTTGTCCCTTATAGGTGTTTCCCTTGGGGGATAAAAAGTATGTATGAATAATGTCAAAGGGGAAGAGAAAAAAATAAAATTTGTGCTGCCTTTTACCATTGATGTCAAAGGGGACAAAAATTTAACTAAAAAACCATATGAAGAAAGGGGGAGAGAAGTCCTGTAAAAGAGAAAGTGTTGGAAAGGATAGATTCTTGTGTCTGGGGGAGTAGTGTGCAATAATGTGCAGTGTATATGTTAATGATCAAAGTTGCTAGTTGTTATTGATAGTTTTTCATACCATATGTTGCCATAAATGACAAAGGGGGAGATTTTTAGAAGTTTGTGTTGTCATTGATGTCAACATATCTTTGTTGTTGCATTGATTTCAACATTTGGATATGCTTTGATTGGTTACATTATGTTGTCATTAGTAGTCTCACTGATGTCAACCTCTAGTGTTGATTTGATGAGAATATGTTTATAGATGTTCAACCTATTGTGTGGTTGAGATGACAAGAGGAGTGATGTAGTTTTTAAGATGGTGTTCATGGTGCTTGGTTTCCAAAAGCTTTTGAGAAAATTTGAATAAAAGAGGAGACAATGTGGTAAAGAGTGTTCAGTGTGGCAGAGTGGTGTTTAGTGTTTTTCTCTTCATTTATTCATTGTTGAAGATATACTTGTGTGGTTTGGATATGTTGATCAAAGGTTTTTAGAGGTATTATATCCATAGTTTCATGTTCTGAATCATTTGATGGAAGAAGTTGTGTTCACTAGTGTGTGAATTGTGATGTAGTGTTGTTTGGGAGAAGTGGTTTTGCTCTGTATTTCTTCACATTTTGGTTTCTAGTTTTGTGGATCTAGGAGTGTGCCTATATTTCTCATACCTATCTCCAATCTATTTTTTTGAGTTTTGGTGCTCTACAAGGTTGGATTCATTTGTTACAATGTATGAAAAGTTAACTAGGTGTACAAAATGAGTTTGTTCTTTAGGTGTATGATGTTGTGAAGGATTTATTGGAATTTAGGTTGTTTATAGAATATTCTAGATTGCGTTTAAGTGTTGTGTGTGTTCTATGAGTCATCTTTGGATTTGAGGAAGTGTGTACTTAAATGTTTAATGGTGTTAACATAGGTTCAACTGACCTTGGGTGTTTACACTAATTGCATATATTGTTCATTGTTTGTGGGAGTATGGCAATGCATGTTTATGTGGATTTAGGTATGAGTTAAGGTGTGATGTGGTCTTTCTTCATTCCTCTCCACTGTGGGAATATTTTGGTACTGAACCTAAAATATGTTTTTGAGATGAATTGTTGGAGAAGTGTGTGTAGTACGAGGATGTGTTGAGATGTGGATTTAATTAGATGTAGAGATTTGAAGTGCGAGCTTAATGCCTATGAATCCAATACATTGAGCATAAGGGTCTAGATTTGTAAAGTACCTGAAATTTTTGATAGCAGTGAGTAGGAGGTTACTGATGGTGCAAAAGTTGTAGTGGTGTATATTATTTGTTGCTCTATGATGGATTTGTTATTGTAACAATCTTCTATCTTCTTCTTTCTAATTTGGTAGTGAGCCTTTGGTAGTGAGCCCTTCTTTCTTTTGGGAAATGATCCCTCCAACAATGAGCCTATTATATTCAATGTTGTAATTACTTTATACTATAAGCTAATCCTCATTGTACCTTTTCCCTACTTGGGTTTTCCATATAAATCTTTTGTTCTCATGTATATGGATGTGTTTACATTATTGTTTCTCATGTTTATATTTTGCTAGTGCATGATTAGGGTTTAAAGGTTGTTAAGGGTTTAAGGACTAATGCAGATTTGAATGTTAATGAGCGTTTTGATATTTTAATTTACAATTGATTTACCCTCCTCTCAGCTGTCTTGTACATTCAACACTTTTATTATAAAATAATGTGAATTATGTATTCATATAAAGCTTGTATTTTTTGTAGTGCCAAATAGATTATGAATCTTTGAGATATTTCATGTATTAAATAGGTCAAATCAAATGATACAACCATGTATTTATGACATGTGTGTAAAGTGGCATAAAATTAAGCTTAATTATAAAATTTTGGCATGAATATTTATCTCTAAAATTTCCCCCACTATCTACATGAATTATGAAAACCAAAGTAAATATGTAATAAAAATAAATTGGCATCGTAAGGTGTAAAATTGAAAAGTTAATATTTCAAGCTTTTACCTCCATTTTTTATAAACATGTTTTATCATTCATCACTAATATATCTACTGATGCTCCAATTGGACTATTCACAAGCCTAAAATACCTAAAAGTGCATCAAATCATATAAACCCAAATCCTTATGCTTCTAATATTTTATTTCACCCTTTTTGTACCCTTGTATCCTCTTTGACACTAGTGCACCCCACATTAGTGATTCCAAATAATTTTAATAATGTATTCTTAACCAATGGTAAAATCATTCCTAAACATAACCCTAGTTCATTTATAATGTTACACTTGTGCCTATTTAGTCTATTTATACACACTTCCTCTTTTGGTTCTTATTCCTTTGACCACTTGTTTCTCCTTCCATCATATTATGCCTTCACACACTTTCCATTTTTATAATTCAATAGAAATTACTACACACACCAAACCAAACAAACCAAATTTATGATGGTAGCACCTAGGAATATGTACACCTTTAAAAATACTTCCACATTGAAACATTCAAAACATAAGATTGACTAAAGAAAGATCTTAAACATTCTCATGAATACAATTTTCATCATTTACATGGGTAAACCCACAAAAGTGGTTTACAATTTGAATGAGGAAGGAAATCTCATAAAAATTGACCCCATGCCAAAAAATTTCATTTTGGGGGTTCGAGTGAACTTGTTGGTTCGAACAAACCAAAATAGGGTTCACTCGAACCATGGTTCGAGCGAACCATTTTAATGCTTGTACGGACAAAAAAAAACATGAAACTCCCTTTTTGGAAGGGGGTTCGATCAAACTTGGGTTCTAGAGAACTCAGGTTTGCTTGAACCCCCCTTGGTTCGAGCGAACCCCCTATTTTCATGATTCCTACTTTTTGTGACCAAAAAAATCAAATTTTTGTGCTTCGGAGCTCCAGTTGTAGATGAAAATGGTGGATACTTTACATACCAAACTAGAATCAAGTAGTCCTCAGAATGAGCTATCCAATGAATATAATTTTAATATGTTTTGGTTTTATTATCTATTTGTTTTTTTAGTTTTATTAAACATAGGTTTTTCACCAAAAATGAAGCTCTTTGTTCTACACATGTGGAAAAATAGAAGATTACCAATTTTTTTTTTTGAAAAATATGAGTGCACCAGATATTGAATTCCTTGATCCAACAAAAAAAAAAATTGAATTTTGATACATACAAAAAAATTTATGCATTATACGGTCGCACTATGTCTGAATTGTAATTGGTTTGACTTCAAAACTTGATTAAAGAAAAAATATTCAATAAAAAACTATCTAACCAAGTGGAAGCACTAGATATTGGAGTTACAAATCTAAATTCAAAAGAATTAGAATTTTATCCTTCACGAAAAAATAGTTATGTGTTATACCATGAGCATCACTTTTTAAAAATGTTGTTTTCTGAAAAAAAAAGTTTTTGAGGGAGATGGAAAAACAAGTGCAATTTGATTCCAAAATTTTTGAAAAAAATATATTTAGATTCTACAGAAAAAATGTCACAAAACTATAGTTTGCATCATCTTCAAATTCCTCACGGTTTAGCCACTATAGGTGCTCGAAAGTGAAGATTTAGTTAAAAAAATTATTTCAGTGTCCAGTTTGGCCAAAAATTATAAACCACTATTGTGGGATCACCCACATCTTCTATCTTTCTTCCACCTTTTTAATTGACTATACTAACTATAAGAATAAATATAACACATGTAGTAATGTATATATGATGTTGTTGATGATGAAAATATGAATCTTAAATAACAACAATATAAATCTGACACCTTCATAATCATGAAATAAAGTTCAAGATCTGGGCTTAAAATATAGAATTTAGATAACAAGCAAAGTCATCATAGCTAAGATCTTGATTTCCTCCATTATTGGTTGCTCTTTGAAGTAACAAAATATGAAAGAGCAATAATGATATGATGTAATGATAATGATAATGATAAATTATCAATGATAAATGATACCTATGCTTGATAAATGACAATGATAAATTCTTCAAAATTCTTCAAAATGCTTGATAATTCATGATAATGCTTGAATACTTAATAATAATAAGATTTTTGTAGTAACTTTGATCATAAGAACACTAGGGGATTTGAACGAAATGAAAATTTCTTATTTATATGCTTCACTTGACATTTGATAAATGGTGGAGATTTATTTGCAATATCAATAGATATGAAAATTCAAGATAGGATAAGACTGAAATTTTGAATTTTGAAGAAAGAGGGAATTAATTCAAATGCTAGCTTGGAGAAATTTTTTTTTTTTTTTTAAAATAAAGGTGGTGGAGCCACAATTTTTTTATTAATAAGAAGATTACATATCCAGAGGGAACCAGAGGAACGTTATATTGTTTGCTTAACCCAAGAGTAAACAAATTAATACCAAGATTACAAAAATTGAGAATTAAGTCTCAAAATGGCAATGCCTTACAAAAAGCACAAGAGCTTGAGAGAAAATACCAAAACAACATAAGTCTTGAAGAACTCAAAAGAGACAAAAATTGAGAATTTTAGAGTGCTAAGTCCAAAAGCTGAAGAGGAGCGAATGAAGGACCAATGAACCATAAGCAGGCTGAGTGAAACAAAACACAAAAGAGTTAGAAGTCACCAAGAGACATACAATGGAGAGAAAAACCCAAAGGAGCATCTACCAAAAAATTGAACAAAAAATCATTCGAAGGTTTAGCATAACACCAAATAAATCAAAGAAATCGAGAGAAGCAAAGGATATCGAAGGGCCAAGATTCAAAAAACCCCAAAAGAGAGAAGTGTGAAACCCTTAAGTGGTGCTTTCTTTTGAAGAAGCAATATCTATAGGAGGCAAAAAATGAGGTTCCTCGTGTGGATCAATAAGAGTATGTCTTATGAGAAGATGAACTGCATTATAAAGTTCCTAAATGGGATCACAAATAAAATTTCCATAATGGATCCTAAGGCTCATAAGATGTGCATTAAATTCATGTGGGAAATCATTGAGTAAACCATGTGCTATGGTGCAGAGGAGCTTGGATAGGTGTCTATCAGAAAGAGCATGCTATTTTCATATTATACCCCCAACCAGATTCAAGCCTTGTAAAATATCATAGCTTTCCAAAGCTAGTTGTAGTGAGGAAAGTGGACAAACATGTGGGACCAAATAGGTGCCAACTAAAAACTTTACCATTTCCACACACCACATCACATCCATAAGATTTGAGACAATGTGAAGCTAATTCATAGGGAAGAGCCATAGGGATTAAGTCCATCCAATCAAAACCCAAAACAACATGAATTGCATCCATTATCTATTTGCATTCAAATGAGAATGCTCTCCTTAATTTGTCCTCTATAATTGGAGAGTTATCATGAACTTCATGTACTCTGGGAGGGACGTGCACCCTGAAAATTCTATCAAAATCCATCGAAGAGAACCATACACAAGAAAACCCAAGAGAAGTGTGAGCAAAAAGCCATTCGGAAAGCAAATATAAGGTAATTGAGATGGCCACCAAAGCACCACCAGCAGAGCCTCACACAAATTTTCATTCAGAATGGAATAAATACTTTCAGAAAAAAATAATACGCAATTCTTTTTGATGCCAGAGTATAAGCACTAAACCCTACCTTGGAAATGATAAAAGGAATTAGCAAAAAATCGCTAAGTGTTGTTGTTTTCTCCAAAGAAACCACTAAATTCCCTTCTCTAATATCCATCAACAAGAATGAATTCTTACGAAAAACATCAAAAAAGAAGATAATTTTTTTAAAATCAATCATTTTCCAAATTTAGCACCAAAGACTTAGCAACTGCCAAAAAACATTTTGAGCAGATTATCATACATTGGCATTTAATGTCAAGCCATGGAGGAGCCAAGAAACCCTTGATAATGTTCATCTAGATGAGATAGGATCAAAATGGGGAACACCAAAGGAGGACATATGTTAGTCCCAAGGAACATGTGTGACGAAAGGTCACACATGCAAAACTGAATAATGTACATTCTGGTATGAAATCCATATGAAAATGATCTCCAGACCACCATAATTAATAATGGCCGCAAGGAATTAATGGCATGAGGAACAAAAAAATAAATAAATTCTCCAATATTTTTCCCAAAAAGACTTCGATAATGTCCGTCAACAAGATAAATATCTTTTTGGCAAACACCAGCGAAGTAGGGAAACAAAAATAGGTTACACCATGAGCCAAATTTGGCTTTCTACATGAGTAGACACCCATTGAGCATGAAGTATTGAATTCCATATTTACATTAAATACAAAACAAGCCTTGATTTCTCGGGAATGATCTCCCATTTAGTACAAAGACAATTTTCACACCTTTTACCAAAAAATCCACTAGAAAATAAGGAAGAGTTACCTCTTGCATACAGGCAACAGTGAAGGAATAAGAAGGTAACACATGTGAGTAGGACACCTTAGTGCTAGAGTTATAGCATTTACAATGAGAAAAAAACTTATTAAAATTCTCCAACTAGGCAAAATAACGATCCAATGAGTCTTTGTCAAAATCACCCAAGAAGGAATGTAGTACATCCTTAATTTATTTCAAAAAAGCCTAGATATTGTGAAAGGTGGGGCCATCAAAATCCTGTTTGATGGGAGGAAGTGTTTCCTCTATGCTTGCCCTTGAAGAAAGGAAAGAAAACAATTTTTTTCAAGAGAACATGTTAGGTTTTATTTTTTGATTTAAATATAAAAATTAAACATTCATCAATTTTCAAGAGATCTAAGGATGATTAAATGAAAGCCACCCCATAGCTGAAGGTTGTGAGTCAAGGCTTCAAGAAAAGGAGAACACATTCTTGAGCTAAAAAATCTTTATATTTGATAGATTCATCTATTGCTTTATTGGTGAGAAGGTCTATAAATTTATTTATCTCCCTGTAACAATGTGAAATTTGAAAGGATGAGAAGTTTTCAAGCTGTTTCAGAATATGGGAAAGGATGTAATTAAGGTGCCAATAATTCAATATCCTTTTCTTTAAAGCCAAGATCGTGAGCATTGAGTCTCCTTCGATAGAAATTTGGGAGATTAAGAATTTCCTAGAAAAATTAAAGCCTAATTTCAAGGCTCTAAGTTCCACCACATTATTAGTTCCATCCGAAATCAAACCACAAACAACACCAATAAAATCACCTTTCCAGTCCCTTAAGATAGATTCTATACTTGATTTACCTAAATTTCCTTTTGAGGAACCATCAAAATTTGGTTTGATAAAATATTTGGGTGGTGGGGACCAATTCATGGTGTCCCTATTAACTTTTTGAGTCTTATGAGTCGTAGAACCAGCTCTTGGGAGCTTCAAGAGCTACTAATTTTTTTGTATTAGAGCATCTGATGAGGAAAAGTATTTGCACTGATGAGAATTTTTGAACAGAGAGATCGAGGACACTTCAAAAATTGAAATCTCTTTTTTTTGTAAAACCTGAGATAATGAGGATGGCTTCTTTCTAAATATTCTATTATTTCTTTCTAGCCATATGTTCCATATTATTATGGAGGGGTAGATCTCCCATAAACAAGAAAAGGTAGAGGAGTTAAAGAGAAAGGGCCATGAAATGAATTGGTGGAGATGGAATTCTGTAGAGGGCTTGACCATCCCAATTTATTCATTACCCAAGTCCAACATTGGTGAGAAAAATCACATCCAAGCAGCAGGTGATTCGTTGTTTCAAAATCTTTATCACACATGACACATGTGAATAGAGGAGCAATACCCAACCTGTCCAATATCAACCCTATTAGAATCCTATCTTTAATTTCAAACCATGCAAAAGCTCCTATTTTGGGAGAACATTCGGGCCCCAACAAAGTCTGAAAGGCCAAGAGTTTTCTTGTTTACTCAAGGCTAAAGAATTATATCCATCTTTAACATTATATTGCCTTGATTTGGATTTAATCCACATTATTTCATATTTTTTATTGGATAGAACAATGTGTCTTTTTGCAAGTTCAGCTTTTAGAGAGGACTTTAAATGAGAGGGAACTTGCATTAAGTCAAAAAAATTCCACTTAACTATGCAAGGATCCAAGGGATCAACTTCTAGATAATCACATACCTTGATACCCCAGCTGGCTTTGAGCAAAATTTATATTTGTTTCTAGTCACCAAGAGTCTAGAGAGGTTTGTGGCCATTCCAAGAATCATCCCAGAAGAGAGATTTTTCTCCATTATTGATTACCCAAGAGAGGTAAGGAAGGAGGACTTATCTGCAAGAGAATAAAAAATTCCAATTTTTTTATCCCTTGGGTAAATCCTTTTGAGTAAATATTCTTTCTCTTTATTGGGAGTCCAAATATTTATATTTCATTATTTGGCGCCATCTTGCTTCAGGTGTAGAATAATTTGTTCATACCAATTTTGCACCGAGGGCTTTATTTTGAAGAATGATGTCTCTTCTTCCTACTCCACTCTTTGATTTGGGGTCACAAATAGATTCCCATGCAACTAAAGGTAATTTATTTTTGGAAGTTTTATTTTCTATCCATAAAAATATTTAAAAACTTTTAGGATGGCTTTTCCCTTCACTTTCGAGAGATTCAAGACTACCATGAGATAAATTGGGAGGGAACATAAGACTGATTTAAGCATTACTATTTTCCCAACAAAAGATAACCAATTTTATTTCCAACGTGAAATCCTGGTAGTTATTGCAAAAATTAACCTATCCCAAAAATCATATTTCTCTTTTCCGAAGAAGAAGGGAATGCCCAAATATTTGCAGGGAAGTGAGCTACATTGGAAGCCCCAATTTTTTTTAATTTGTGACTTTACAACAAGATTGACATTTAAAAAGAAAATTCTTGATTTCTCAAAATTACAATACTGGTTTGAGTATGAACAATAGTCTGAAACTATTCTTTTGATTACCTTAGCTTCTTCCATTGTGTCCTATCCCAGAAGGAGGGTATCATCTGCAAAAGGGAATGAGAAATTGGAGCAGGAAAAGGGCAAGCTTGAATACCTTTCCATTGTCTAGATTCCCATGTTGTAATTATGGATCTACTCCTCAGCCATTAAAATTAAAATGAAAGGAGATAGGGGATCTCCTTATCTCACCCCTTGTGAGGGGGTAAAAAAACCATAGGGGGTTCCATTTATAATTACTGAGAAATTGGCACCAAAAATGCAAGAAAAAATCCACTTACACTAGTTGTCACTGAAACCAATTTTTTTAAGTATTTCTATTAGGAGTCCCAATTCACCCTATCATATGCCTTTAACATATCTAGTTTGAGAACCACTATTGGGGTTTTATTGTACATGATTGAATGTAGAGCTTCGTGTGCCAAAATTGCCTCTTTTGGAGTGTCCTTCCCAAGAAAAAATCCCCCTTGTTCTTCAAAAATATTAAATCTTTCGTCTTCTATAATTAAATAATTTTTAAAAATTATTTAATTATATAAGACCAAAGATTTAATTTAAATAAATTATTTTTAATTTATTTAAAAGAGGAGTGTTAGATTATTAAATATATTTTTTAAAATTATCTAATTATATAGGAAAAGATTTGATTTAGATAAATTATTTTTAATTTATTTAAAAGAGGAGTGTTAGATAATTAAATAATTTTCTAAAATTATTTAATTATAGAGGACAAAAGATAAATTTAAATTTAAAATTTTATTAATATTGGAGGGAAAATGATAAGAGATGGATTAAATTATTTAATTAATATAGATAGAAGAAATGATTAGGATAATGATGAAATGATAAGATAAAAATGTATTAGTCATTTTTAGGTCTCTACATTTTATCCCTCATTGAGCTAATGTATTTTATAACATTGTTTCAAAGAAAAAGATTGATTATATGCCCCAACATGCTCAAGTAGACCAAGGGATGGAGGATATGATGCCCCCTCGAGAGATTATCCAAAGAAATATTTTTTGGTTGGGCTCATGAAAAGAAAGATTTATTTATGATGTTATATATGGTATTGCGATACTATGATGCTAACACTTGTGAATGTAGCGAAACCGATCTCCACCAAGGATCAAATATAAAAATGAAACCTATAAAGAGAAGATGTAAAAATAATATGATATGCAAAGATGCAAATAAATAAACAAATGAAAACAAGACGTGTTGTTACTTTGAAGAGGAACCTTAGCAAGTTGATAACATTTTTCATTTTACCCAACTTACATATACATACCACACATGCAAACATGAAAAGATAAAAAGGTTATTTCTAAACCCAAGTTGCTCTAAGCACATTAAGATATAAGCCTTCATTGAGAGAATGGGAGACAAAAGAAAGTTAAATATACCAAAGAATACACTCATGCTATGACCAAAGATGCTATAAGCATATATTAAGATAGGATTTCATTGAGAAAATGGGGTAGAAAAGATAAAACAAAGAAACAAAAATAAAAGCAACTGAGAAACAAAATTCAACAAACAATATATCTATTGTGAAAAGGATAAGCTTAGTTTTGATAGATAAGGTCCATTATGTGAAGGATGCATCCATTAAGACCATATATTTTTTTAGGATATGAAAGTGTTTTGATAGTTATACCAGAAGATAGGAAACAAGCTATGCAAGCCAAATATATAGCTCAACATTTGAAATTAATTTTTCTCATGATTTTCATTAAAGCTCAATGTTTTAAAACTTGTATATGATATCAAGATATAAGAATCCAACCCAAAACCAAGGTCAAGGCACAAAGTGCCACTAACAAGTCAAAGGAAAATTGACATGGGTAAAAGAAATAAAAATAATAGATATGAACAACCAAGCCATGGAGGACAAGAAAAAGGACATACAATTGGATAATGATAGGTGAATAATATGCAAAATAAGGGATGAAATTGAATGCATATACAATGATAAGACTAGTATGTAAAAACTACTAGGATATCCTGAGGGTCATGCATAAAAATTCTTAAGATGAATGCTATTAATAGGATCTTCCAAAGGTTATCCTTTAGGTGTATCAAGTTTATAAGCTCTAGAACCATAATTTGCAATAATAATGAAGGGTCCCAATCAATTAAGTTCAAAATTTCCTTTCTGGTCTCTATCTTGTTGATTATTTTGATTATCTTTTAGAACCATGTCTCCAATCTCAAACCTTTGACTTTTGATCCTTTTGTTATAGCTATGAAAAAGATAAGTGATTTAATGCATTAAGATAAATTTCATCCAATAACTCAAGCTCATGCAATCTAGATACTTGATATTATTGTTCATTAATGACATAATTTAAGGACACCCTTAAGGAGGGGAGATCAACCTTAATAGATAAAGAGGCTTCTATTCCAAAGACTAGGAAGTATAAAGTGGATTTTGGAAGTTTGTGAATATTGGTGCAATAAGCCCATAAAGTAGTGTTAAGTTACAAAATCTAATCACAAACAAATTCATTAAGAGGTTTTGAAGTTTCACCAAAATATGATTTCTCATAAAGCTTAATGATAAAACCAACATTATGATCTCCCAAAGGTATAGTTTCTCTTAATCACATAAATTTTGCAATGGCCTCATTATTTTAGAATGTATCTAGAACTAGCGAACCTTTTTAATCCCAATATATAAGATGAGGATTATTTTGGAATGTATCTAGAACTAGCGAACCTTTTTAATCCCAATATATAAGATGAGGATTAATAAGTGAAATATTTTTAGATTACAATGATGGGGAGATAAATGATATGGAAAATAAGGTGCAAATAAAATGTTCTTGAAATAGATTTTGATATGTATGGAGTCTTCAAAGGTATCCTGATTAGGAGTTTCAACCATGGGAGAAGCCTTAGTACGTTTAGTTAGACTAGACTTTATCTTGAAAGGTATCTCGTTATGGGAGTTATATCCAAGCCCTTCATGATTCCTTCTTATGATAGATAGAGGCCTAATGATTCCTTGTTCTTGATTGCCTAAACCCTTACCTTGAACACCAATGTTCTTAATCATTCAAAGGCCTTTAAGATTGTTTTTTATAGGTAAAATAGGGAAATGATCCTCTTTATCCTTATATAAACATGTTGAGACATCATCTTCAATTTTTTCTTTTCCCAATTCACCGCAATGAAAGAATGTGGTAGACTTAGATTTGATAACCACAATTGATATCTAGCATAAGTTTAGATCTATCATATGATTTAGGTGAAAGATGAAGTTGACCCACAAATAAATCTTGTTTTATGTTATATTCTCCCAAACAATTATCATTAAATTGAACCTTGCTCTCAAGAGGAGTGATATGTGGATCAAAAGGTGAGGATAAAGTGGATAGATCTATGTAAGATGATGAGTATGGAGATGCTTGGTTATTAGGCACTTGAGTGGGTTTGCAATATTTTTCTTCCATATTTTTGCAATACTCAAAAGGGTGAGGATCCCTAGGAATAGTGACTTCAAAACCATCATAGGGATATTTTAGGAACTAATGATATGTAGAGGGAATGGATTGAAAGGCATGTATCCATGAATGGAGAAGAAGGATGTTATATGGGAGATCAAGGTCCAAGACCTATCAAATGGTATCCACTATAGTAGGACCAACTTGACTTGGGAATTTTATTGTTCCTTCAAATTCATGCTGAACATCATCATAAGCTTTTATGGTGATTTTATTTTGAGAATTAATGACACCATTGGAGTATCCTAATTTTTTTTCTAAGTTGGAGGGTACAAATATTTAGGCCAGCTCCACCATCAACAATGACTCTTTGAAAATTTTATTCTTGTGGATGAAGACCTTAAGATACAAGCCCAAATTATGAGAAGAATTATCTAGAGAAAAGTCCTTTTTTAGTAAACACCAAATGCTAAGGAGATGAAATATGTCCAACCATGGCTTTAAATTGAGTGATATCTATGTCTTTAGGTACAAAAAATTCTTGAAGGGCCTTGCATAGGATTTCCTTATGTGCTAGAGATATTTTTAAAAGCTCTAAAATAGATATTTGTGATAGAATTTTCATTAGGTACTCTAGGATATTATAATAAGATTTGGAAGATGTTGCAAATTGATCTCCTTGAGTTGTGGGTCTACCCCTACATGTAGTTATTGCACATTCAAGGTTTTTTTAAAGGGGTTAAGGTAGAGAAACATGAAAAAGATTCCCCTAGATAATCTATGGTGTAATCATAAGACATAAGAGGAAATAATTGGATCCTTTAGGATTATGTTTTTTGTTTGAAGGTTCACCTTTTCCATGGTTAAGGATAGTATTCTTGAATATCTTGAGATCATCATTAGTTGTAGGCTGATTTTCTATACCCACATCACCTTGATATATAATATCTTAGATAATATTTTTTAATTTATAACAATCAAAAGTCTTAGGTCCCTTGATCCCATGATACTCACAATAGTCATTTTCTTTGTACCATGGAGGTTTAATTTCTAATTCTTGATTTATTACTTATGGAAAGGTGATAAGTTTAGCTTTAACTAACGTTTTCAATACAAATTCAAGAGATTCCCCTAAAGGAGTGTATTTCCTTTTAGGAGAATTAGTTTGCCTAGGTGGCCTTCTATCACCTATTTATTTGAGGATTGTTTGCTATCTATTATAGGGTAGGTTAAATATTTTAGCTTTTTTATATCTACCACACCATCATTAACAATGATTTTGTTTTTGGCCCAAATCCTAGGCTTATCTTTGGATGTTGAAGGGTTATCCTTCTGATATTTAGAAATTTTCACAAGACCCTCATCAATGATATATCTTTCAATTTACATTCCCTTCTCAATGATCTCAAATCAAATATGCAAGCACATTGAATTATTAGGTGGAAAGCCAATTTATTGTTTATATTCTGGATAAAAATTTGAATGAGTTGTTGTTTAAGAATAGGATAAGGGAATTTTCTTGCCATATTTATCCATCTTTTTAAAAATGACACAAAGGATTCTCCCTATTTTTTTTTGCATTATATAAATCAATCATGAGGATTTCATGCTCAAAATTATATGAAAAATGTGTAATGAATTTATCTACCAACTCATGAAAGGTCTTGATCCCATGAGGAAAATTTGAAAACAACTCAATAGTTTGACCTACTAAGCTTCTAGGAAAGTGGCAGATTAGATATGTATCATTTTAGGACACCTCAAGACAAGATATGAAAAAGTACCTCATTTGTTCTCTTGGATCACCTCTTTTGTATTTGTCAAATCTTGGCATTTCAAAGTTTTGAGGGAAGGGTATCATGTAAAATTACCTTATGTGTTCTCTTGGATCTCCTCTAAAACTAGATTATCAGTGCTACCACTATCAATGATATATTTACATACCTTTCCTCTGGACTAACATCTAGTTCTAAACAAAAATTTCCTTTGTGGTGGTTCCTCAATAACTTCCTCATGCATCAAAATCTCCTCATCACAAATGATTCACCTTTCTCATGTTTCCCAACTGAATTAGGGGATTCAACAGGTTCTTCATCCACATAAGTTGTTCTTTTGGTATACTCAGGTTTCTTTTCGGTACTTCCTTGATGACACTCAAATGCTCTATGTCCTTCACCTCCTAACTTAAATATTTAGGTTCCTCTGAATGGTCTTCTCTCTGATCTTCCCTCATCTCGAATCAATCATTGCATTAAGAATCATGACCTCCTTTGTCACTGTAGAAGAAATTTCTATAGGGATTTACATCTTTGTTCTACTCTGCATAAGGTCTTCTTTGTCTTGGATTGTGATCCGATCCTCTAGAATCTTCCTCTTGCATTTCTCTGCCTCTATTCAAACTTCTTATTCAACTTCTTGTTGTGCATGTTTTAGAAACATGCCCCACCTAAGGCAAGGAACCCCTCTTTTTCACTTTCGATGACTCATTCCTACTCTTGTCAGGTCATTTTGTTCTTGCCTCATTTTGTGTGCCCCTATCCTTGAGCCTAAGTTGGTCACATTCCATGAAATGATCAAACACTCCTTGACCAAATTCATTTTCCCACCTAAATTTTGCTAAGTCTTTTGCCTTTGCAAAACTTGGTTTGCGGGTTTCCCTTTTCCCATTGCCTTGGCATCCTCCAAGCCTCATGGACCTGCAACTACGGGTCACTGCTCATGTTTCACCATTGAGTAGCGACTGACACCCAACTTTTGTCCTCATGGCGGGATCCACACTTAGTTTCTTTGTCTGAGCCTTGACCAAGCATCCAAACAAGCCTGGGTTCCTGCATCTCACCTAGCTCGGGTCCGTCGTACCAAGAAATCAATGCATGCCATTAAACAATAGTTCCTTCCCTTCATTCTACCTGGGCATTTGAATCTAAGAGAGAAACAAAGTCCTCCTTTTGCCTTGGTCATGACTTGGTCCTGCTCAACACTTCCTTTTCTTCATTTTGACTGGGGACATTTTGGATTCAGGATGTTTTTATGATCTTCAGTGAATTTAAAGGTTTCGTTGAGTTTCAAGAGTTGCAGGTACGGGCTGCCCCTCCCTCTGGCATTTGGGCTCACCCAGAACATCTCGTGCTCTGTGGGAACTTCTTTTGCAAGCCGCTGTATTGTCATTTTTTCAAAATTGGTGACCTCGACACCCTTCCAAATCTCCGCATTTCCAAAAAGGGGTGCAAAATTGAAGTTTTCATCATCTAGGGCCCATAAAGTGAGTGTCTTCACATGCCTAAAGGGGTTTGGATCAAATTTTCCATGTGTTTAGACATTTCATAAATTTCCTTATAGGCTGCTATGTGCGGGTCACCGTGTGCTCATTGTCGTTACAAAAGGGCGGCAGACCCTCCGGCTTCCGCATTCCAAATTTCTTAATTTTTCAAAATGAGTCAAATCTTAAGAAAATATGTCTTGGAACTCTTTCTACTCCTTTTCCCATATGCTAAAATTGAAAAATATCAAATTTACTAAGTTTGTGAAGTTAGAACTTTCTTTCTTGGTGTAGTCCCTCATCGTTGTCTATGGGAAATTTCATGTAGGCCTCCATCCTCCATCATCATGTCATCCATGCATCATCATCATTGTCGACCACCATCCCTTTGGCGTGCGCCATCACATTGCCATCCATCATGCGTCTGTAAGACTTTCCTTGCGAGCCATCGTCCCTCTGTCGTCATCTATGGGAACTTTCATATTTTATCCTGGTCTCTCTAAGATCATCATCCCTTTATTGTCCATCCATTATATCTTGTAGTCCATCCACTGGTGCATATAAGCCCACATTTATGTTTATGGTCCAAATGAGCTCCAAATTTGGAAAAATGATGAATATTATGATGTTTTAATGATGCATGGATGGATCTAACAATGAATTTATAAGATTTAACTAGTATTTTCTGCCTCTATATGTAAGGGCACTTATTGTGTCTTTGGGTGTAGGATTTATGAGCTTCTTGAAGGCCATAGAAGCTAGATCCTTGGAGAGAGGAAGGATGTCTGCATAAAATGAGAATGACCACAACATATGACGTATCGAGGTGATGAAAAAACTACAGTATGGCTGAAGGGAAGGAGCTACTTTACTCTTTTTCTCCAAGGCAATCTTGATTTAACAGATTCTATCCACAAAAATCTAAAGTAACATGTCTTCTTTTTAACACAAATCTACAAGAGATTCATTTGATTGGTTGAAAGAATGTTGAGAGCACATTAGACAAAGGGTAGCCTTTAGCAGTTTTAGCTACAATAGGGATGACAGCCACTAAAATACAAAACTGCTACAGTGATAGGGCACTAAAAGAAAAAATAAGGAAAGGACAGAAGTTGTATTTTAAATTGCCATATAATGGGGGGTAGGTGAAACCCTAGATTGTAATCAATCCGAGCCACTCGTAAATCAATCCTAGCCATTCATTTGGGCTTTGGAAAACTATAAATAGGGGTTTCCCCCTCATTTGTAAATGGTTGGAGAATTGGTGTAAAGGCATTCTGCAACAATAGAAAGCAACATTGCATGATTTATGGGTGTTTCTTTTGATTTTGTTCATTATGCATGCATTGTTCTACTTCCATGTTAGTTTTAGTTAGTTTCTTGAGTGGAAGTAATAATGGTGTTTGCTGTTACAATATTTGATGAATTTCCAACTCATGCTTTTTGTGGTTTTTTGATGATGAATCACTTTGTAAAGATAGTTTGAGCTTCCCTACTTCATTGTTGAAACTTAGTTCAATTGCATGTTCATGATGTGTGTGTGCAATCTAAAAATCTGCAGTCCTTAGAAGATTGCACTAGTTTTGTGTAATTGTAGGTTCCTCTTGGCCAAGGAAAACTCAGTCTTAGGAAGTTTTTCTACTATAGTAGCCTCCATTGTTACTATTCATTCATAGCTTAGATTTAGAACAACTTTCTCAACCCTTTCCCTTTTGCTATTTCTTTTAGTCCTTGGTTAGAGTAAGATCTCAAGCATCACCATGAAGCCAAACTAGATGAACTTGGTGGGTTTCAACTTGCTATTTTGAGTGGGTAGCCACTGTTCATTCACTTACAACACTCTGAAACTACATTTGCAGACCCAACTTCCTATGCATTGTAACTCATATGTAAGACCACCTTGTGATACTAGCAAAACACATCAACCAACTGAGATATTCCAAGCATTGTCAAGACATGACACCTGAGAGACCTTGGGGTAATTTTCAGCAATTTGTTGTTGGAAATTTCCTTTCAAGAGAGGTAATGCACCTATGCATTGCCTGTGTTGAGAAGGTGCAAAAACACCCATCAACACTTCTCTTCTACTTTCAGGGAAAATTTATATGCTTCTTCAACTGATATCATCTTTACTGGGCTCAATTCTTCTTAAATGTTTGTTCACAGTCCATTAATATATCTTGCAACCTTTTCTTTACTTCACTATGACCAGTTCTAATTATCATCTTGTAGAATTCTTCAATATATTATTTCACAGATATTTCCTTTTGTCTTAGTTTTACAATCTTTTCAACAATTCAAGTTCATAGTTGGCTCGTATGAATTGATTCTTCAACTTTGTTACCATTCTATCCCATTTTATAATTTTATCTTTCCATCCTCTATTTCTATCCACCATAAAGCAACATGACCTTTCAATTTTGTTTTCACAAATCTCACCCTTTCTGGATCTTCAATTTCTTCATATTTAAAGTATTTGTCCATTTCATTGATCCAATCAATTAATTCTTTAGGATTCAAATTTCTCGCTTAATTTTGAATATCAACTCTAGGTTACTTACCAATTTTTAAAATTTCCTTCAACATCTTCACTTGATTTGATTATTCTTCTTCTTCACCTAGGGCTTCTTTAATTCAATTCACAACATGATCTGCTTCATCATTGCTTTCATTCTCATGCCTAGGGTTTAAGCCTCACCTTTGATCTTCTTCTACTACATCTAATCAAACTTGTATCTCACACATCATTTCCAATATTTCATCCATTCTTCCAACAACATTTTCCATAATAGGCACTCTCCTTGGCAACATATCTCCTCTTGAATTTGGTGCAACTACCTCAATTCAACGATCTGGCTACAAGGTTTTCAACTACCTCACAATCATTGATTAGTTGAAAACACATGTAGTTTTCCTTAAGTCGATGATCTGTTCACCTTAAGGAATCCTTCAAAACTCAAAAAATTGCTTTGATACCACTTGGTGCAGACATGGATGGAGGGTTTAGAAAGAACAGTCCAAACTATGCAACTTATAGTGAACATAACAAAAATAACATAAGAAAATGATCTACAAATGTGAATCTTTATTGAATTTACAATCTTACTTGTAACATATGCCTCACGGGAAAATAACTAGGGCTCATAGGCCTTTTGTAAGGGAATTCAACATTACAACTGGCCAAAGGCATTATTATAGTCCCCGAAGGATTTATGCAAAAATGTAATGATTCTAAAAACTACTTCTAAAACTACTAACTTCCTATGAATTACAAATGATTATAAATATATTTCTCAAGCTCCAAGAAAGGTCTACATTGGACACAAGGGTTTACAAAATTGATTAGTGAATAGCTATAAATGTCGGCCTCAAAACATAAGAAGATAATCATTCACAAAAAAAATGACTTATGAATCTCCAAGATAGATCCCATTCGACCCAAAATTCTTGTATGATGTCCCATTAAGCTCCACATGTTCTGGAATAGGTCCACACTAAGAAATCAGGACTAAGTCAACTCCAAATGCTCTGACTGGTAATTAATTCTAAGAGTGATAACTTTTGGTAAACAAATGCAAATGATCTGAAATATTGATATGTGATAGATGTCAATGTGTAGATGTTATATCCTGCTCCACAAGCCGAGAAACAAAAATATGGTGAAATACAAAATGAAATATTGAAACTACTACTAAATGTAATGCAAGAAAATAATGTTTTTGGTTGATACATGATTGCTTTACAACTAGGGATGCTCTTGCATCAGGCTCGCATGAGCTTGGCATAATGGTAGACAAGATATCTCTCATACCAAAAATTAATACATTTTTCTCCATAAAAGCTACAATATAAGCACTTAAACAATTTAACTAAGCATTCTGAGCATCAATAAAGGAGAAATCAGAACAATTAATAGTTTTCCATGGTGAATAGGGTTTCTAGAGCGTAACAAATTTAGTAAGTTCATCTATAAGCTCATAATTCTCATTTTCTTTATCAACTAGAGTTTTCTATCATTTTGAGTTACATTCTAGGTTATGAATTAAGCTAGGGTATCCAATTACTTATTGAATTTTCTTTAAATATGCCCTAGTTAGTCATCTAAATTATCACAAAACCATTAAACCCACCATTAAACCCTCATCTCTCAACTCATATTGCAAAAATGAGTCCCCCACAAATTCAAGTTACTACTTCCCAAAACTGAGCTATGCATTATGACCTTGTTGCCCAGTTTCCTGGTTTGACTACTCAAAAGGTTAAGGTTCAGGGCCCTGGTTCTATGGATGGTCTAGTATATTGGGCCCATGATTATAGAGATGGAAAATTTCCTATGGGAGGATGGAAAATTTTCTACCATTGGGATGGTAAAAGATCCTCACCAACCACATTTCAAATGTATGGAATCATGACATGGGAAAATTGGTGGTGTCGAACACTTTTTTATAGATATTGACCTGCTTAAAGCTATTGTTGCTAACTATGATAGAATTGTTAGGGTAGTGAGGACTACACACTTGTTGCAATTATGGTTCAATTTGATAAGCTATCAATTCCTCAGATCTTCAAGGTCAATCTAGTTGCTATTAAATAGAGCCTCTTACACTAGATAGTTTTGAGTCTCACTTTTCCAAAACCTACTATGCATTGTGCCTGGTTATTGAGGTAGATAAATTGGAGAGAATCCCCATTCCCTCCATGTATATCACTGCTGATGTTCAAAATGCACTAGTTAATGATGAGTTTGACAATGCCACATACATTGTTGATGGCATCCATAAAGGATTGATGGAAATTAGGAAGGGCCTAATAATGGAAAAATTTTGGTGTTATTATTTTTTGTGCCACATGTTCCTATACAAGGGGAAACTAGAGTGGATTTCAACACTTAGGATATGTTACAATGATAAATAAGGGTATGTGCTTCTAGTCCAATGTTGGACTCATTTCTGGGATAGGCATTATGATCAAGCAAGTTATGTCACATTTAAGAATCACTTTGCTACTAAATTATTATCATTTTTACAAGGTCTAGTGCTGAGGGTGCCTAAAGAAATATTGGAATTTTTGAGGCCTATAGAGAGGAGGTTTGATCTTGGGATCAAACAAAATTGGGGAGACTTCAATATTCATTCTGATTGCACAATGTTGAAAGTCTATGGATGCCCAGTAGGACCTCATTTCCTACCTAGGTTCATGCCTATGAGGATTAGTTTCTTGGATGTTATCTGGTAACTTACCGAGTCAGATAAAGCACACTTGGTAAATCAAAAGAAAAGCTGCTTCTTTCATTATTTGACTATCTTTTCAAACTTTTGGATGAATAGGGAAGGTTTTGAGAAATTATATGAGAAGTTTAAAACATTTAGAATAAATCAATAATTACCAAGGAACTTTGATCCTAGAGCTTTTATTAACAACCTCAAGTCAAGTATGAGAAGATATAAATATAGCCATCAATCTCATTTTAGTGAATATTTTTTAAAAAATTGCTTCGATGCAAGAGAGGTGAATGAAAGAAAGGTTAAATGAATAGCATTCCACAAGATAGAGGTAGCTAAGAAGCAAAAGGATGCCTTCTATAAAGGAGAATATGTTGAGATTGAGGACCCAATTCTGAGGATTCAAGTAGTTTTGGATAACATTGATAGAATAATTGGTGAAGATCTTCCAATTGAGGAAAAAGAAAAAGGTAAGTCTCTTATCATTGAGGAAAGACCCTCATATCAACCTCCCAAAGTATATCAATCCATCTATTCTTTCAGGAGAAATCCCATGGGTGTAGTAATAAGAGAGAAAGCTTCATAGTCTCCCCCACAAGCACAAATACCACCATCTCCTCTACATGTGTAGCAAGAGCCCTCTTCTCCAATGAATATTATTAATTTAGACTCCCCTCCAAAAGAGCCATCTCCGAAAAGGAGAAGAGCATAAAATTATCAATTGGTTGACTATCTAATTTCCCCTGAGGAGGATGATTACTATGAGGTAATTGGAGATGATGTGATTACGACAATTCCTTCTCCCTAGAGGGATGAGAAAAGGTAGAATGACTAAAATCATTATTGGGGGAAGGGATAATACAAATTATATTAGAGAGTTGAATTGTAAAAAATCTATGGAAGATGATCAATTTATACAATCTTAGGAGTTTGCTGACTTCAAATCGAGGTGCAAGAAGGATGATTATAAGAAGAGATTAGAGGAAGAAAAAGAAAAGGCTCCTTAACATTTAAGAGATTAGATCTCCTAGAGAGTATAAGCACAAATGAAGACTGATACTAGAAGCATAACTCCTAAAGAAGGTAGGAGATTGCTCAAAGAAAGTGGCATTCTTTTTCTCCTTGAATGGGATATTGTATCTTCCATCACCTTAGACACTATTAGAAGAAAAGATCAAGAGGTCTTCTCCTCAGAGGATGAAGTTGTTGCAACATTGTTTGGTTCAAGGTTTAAACCAAATTGGGAAACCCTAGCAATTTGAGAATTTTCCCCTAACACCAAAAAACCTCTGGTTGCTGAGCCTGGCTAGGATTTAATGAGAAGCTTGATTGTCAAAATAGTATTTGACACCTTGGAGTTGAAGCAACAATATTGGAAGTGGATATTGTTAGGTTTAGTAGAGCCACCACAAAATCACTCCAAGATAAGTATGGAAAACTATTTGAAGAGCATGTAACTATGCTACATGAATACAATAGATTAAAATAAATGGAGATGCAAATACAACAAAAACTACAACATGCAACAACTTCACCTCCCCCTCCATCAACTACAATGGTGGTGTGGTCAAGTTCAATGATTGCTAATTCCTTTACAACTCCACCTCTTAAATCAAATAAGGAGAAGGAAAAGGAAGAACTCATGGAGAAAATTGGTTCTTATGAAGAAATATTGATGAATTACAAAGCAAATCAACATGAAAACAACCTAAACCTTGTTTCAATTTTTTTGGGGCATTTTATGAGTAAAGTGGTGAAGAAGGTGGATAATGTCCACAAAAATATTTTGATTGACAATAGCAATCAACATGATTGCTAATGATAAAGAAAGGGCTATTCACTTGATGAATAAATGGACTCCAAGGCTTAATTCATTGCTTGGAATGTGTAAAAGATCTACACATGAATGAAATAAGCCAAAGGAAATTATCCCTACATACAATATTGTTAAAGTAGAAGGGGAATAATAGGGATTCTTGGAGAATCTTAAGGAAAAGGTGAAGGAGAAGGTCAAATAATTTGATTAAAGTGATATAAGGATTGTAGAAATCCAAATTTTACCACTTCCATATGGTTAAATTTATTCCTTGTTTCATCTATTCTACACCCACATCCATATTAATTGAATAATTTTATTATTTGATTAATATTCCTTCTTATTCCTAACGTTCCCTAAAATGATTTAATTAATTAATTAAATAATTTACCATCTTCTTCTCTAAATCAAATAAATAGACTAATTTATTTCATTTAGTCAATTAGCCAATATGAATTAAAGAAATTTTTAATTCATCCATTTCTCTCTTCAAATGCCATATCCTCCATAATCCTTCCTTAATCTAGGTTAGTCTAATTAACCTATGATTAGGATGTGCAGGCCACTAATTGTGATTAGTGTCACATCCTCCATAGTTTTCCACTTTCCCTTAATCACTTCATTAATGTGGCTAATCATTTGCACAACCATTAATCCTGATTAATTAACCCCTAACCTAGGTATATTGCCAATTATGGGATGTACCTAAGACAACCCTCATAAATGCTTTCTACATTGAGAGAACTCATCTCCCTTTCCTAAGTAATTTTAAATTCCTTTTTATTTTACCCATGACCCCATGTGGAATTTTTAATCCCACTTTATTCTGCCAAAGACCTTGGAGGAATTAAAAGACAATTTTTAATTTTTCCTCCAAATCCCAATGGCCTTACAAGGGGAATTTTTAATTCCCCTTGGTCTTCCCAATGCCTTCTCCAAAATACATGGAGATTTTGGAAGTAATTTTAAATTCCTCCCTTGTCACATCCTCCCCATGATTTTGGGAGAATAAGACAAGTCACCCCTTTTCCCCTTCCCAAGGTACTTGAAAGTACCTCCACATGGATGCCACCTCACCTCCACATCACCATTTATCTCCACCCTAGGATGACACATGTCATCCTCACAATGCTTGAGATGCCTCAAGGAATCTCAACCATTTATCTTCAACCCTACTTCTAATCCTAGTCATCCATTCTTATCTCCCTTCTAAATGACTATCAAACACAGTCATTTTACACATTACACACTTATGCATTTTTCAAACCATCTAGCATACTACCTCCATTTTTGCAATATTTTGAGCTTTCATATTGCATCCAAATCCATTATTACTTCCTCCATTGCATCCATCTTGCATCCAAAATCATTATCATATAGGTTGCATGTTGTCAAGTCATCAAAGGAGGACACAAAGAAACATCAACAAGGGCCAAACAAGGAACAAGCTCAAAAAAGGTATAATTTGTTGTTACTTTTAATTTTATTGTTTGAGTTTCATCTATAGCCCTTCTCTTTTGTTTTTAATATTTTTGCATTGATTTAGTTATATTTCTTACATTCTAGGAAGATAGAAACACCTACACACATCTTTGGCATGCCTAGTGGGATCTACGTCACGAGTCTCTTTATGCTTTTTGTTGTTTATCTTTTTGTAGGTTTGGGTCTTCTTAGGATTTAGAGGAAATTCCGCTTGATGAGTGTCCATCTATGACCTATAGGTGTGGACCCACTCCTCATAGAGGTAGACACATTTTTGGCTCTAGTATTGGGTCTATAGAAGTGGACCCCTTGACATTCAGAGGCAGACCTGTGATGGAATCATCCAAAGGTGCTACAGAGGTGATTGTGTGACTACAAAGGTGAACTTGCTACTTCCTTCAGAGATGGGTATGTGAACTTTAGGGGTGGACCCTCTTATTAGATAAGTAGTCCTGAGGCAAACCCTGAACATTAATATTTATTTAGAATCTTTTCTTCACTTTGGGTTTTTGGTACTGATTGGCTAACTCATCTGTCTATTCTTGTCTTAGTTACTAACCTCTTGTAGCCTTTCATTTGTCCAAGAGCAATGGTCAAACTACTAATGTGTTTCTTGGAGGATGATTGATCAAAGATATAAAGTTATAGTTTTTATACTAGCTAGGAACATTTCATTTTCTAAAAGTTTAGTTAACTTTATTTGTTGTGTTTGGGAGTGGGTTGTCGATGTATTCTCTACTCTTGCACCATATGGTGAGTCTAGGGATCAAAAATCATAACTCAATCCAAGTCCATTTGTGGGTCAACCTAGGGAGTGTTAGTTTGCATGTATGATCTCCCCTTGTGCTATGTTCAAGCCAGGGGATCAAAAATTCCTAACACTTCCTTCCCTTTAGGAGGGATGCTGAGGGATTTCATCACCCCAAGGGATGACATCATCTATGTGAACCAACAAGGTATACAAATGGAGAGAACGAGAGTTTTACCCCAATCCAGATGTGTCATGTTTGGAAGAGCACTAATAATTGGGTGATTCCAAGTTAGGTGTGAAGGGTTGGTCTAATATTTCCAACCAAAAGTTCCCGACCCATGCTTATGATGGGTTGGTGTTCACGAACATGCCTCACACACCCTTGAGATTACCTATTTAGCCTAGTTTAAGACCCATGTTTTAGCCATTTCTTGGTGTAGTGAAGGGGATATAGATCATACCTCAAAGCTACTCACTGCATACTCCCTTAGGTTGAGATAGAAATCCTCAGGTGAACTATAATAGTTCTTGGGGAGAGAGAAGGTGTGCTTGTGGTGTTTGTTGATGACCCTATGTCATTGGATCTCTACCTATCTACCTGCACGAGAAATGGTGTTTCACTTGAGTACCACAAATAATTAACCCCCTAGAGTGGTGAGCCTACATTTAGTTTGTAAACCCTTTCTACTAATTTAGGGTTGTGCAACCTAACATGTTTTCTTGTGAGATACTAGTACTTGTCTAAGTCTTGATTCTTTCTTTGAGCTTGTCTACTATTTTTTCTATCTGTCCTTTTCCATTGGGTCTCCCTGCTACTCAGGGGTATATCCATTTCTCCTAGGGGTGAATACGTTCTCTTGATAGGTGAACCTATCCCTACAAGGGTGGTTCCATTTCCACCTTCAGTTTAGTTAGTCTAGTAAATTATCTTTCATAGGTGACTCCGCTTTCCTTAGAGGTAGATCTGTTATCCTTTATCCATGCAATCATCCCCAATAGGTGATCCCATCTCCTATAGACACAAATCCATCGTAGTATAAGTTCACCCCTGATATGAGATCCCATATTCTACAAAGGTGAATCAGTCGTAGTCAGAGTTCATCCCCTAATAGGTGATTCCATTTTCTATAGAGGTAGATCCACTATTCTTGTTTATACCCTTTTATCCCCAATAGGAAATCCTACTTCAGTCAAAGGAAAATTTTCCTTTCGCCCTCCATACCCCCATTCTACACAGGTGATCCTGTGACCTTCAGGGGTGAATCCGTGCCACACCTTTCATACAGTTGATCCTAGATAGGAAAATCCATGTTACTCATGGGAAAATACACTATCCTTTTTTGTATAGTCAATGGTGAATTCATTGTCGTTATCCATACATTGCTTGGTCAATCTTGCATAGGTGAACCCGTGACCTTGATAGGTGATTTTTTTTCCTATAGAGGCGAATCTATTATAAACTTTCTTAGGCGATCCCATGACCTATAAAGGTGAATCTATGACCTACAAAGGTGGATCTATTTCCCATAAAAAATACAAAGAGTGAATCTATTTAACCAATGAAAGCTTATATTGTTCCAAGTATAGTTCTACAATCAAAACATTTTTATCACCATTTGATCTCTTGCAATTACCATTTTGATCACTTCAATTTTTCAAAAGTTAACAAATCATCATTTGATCACATAACTCCATTTTAGGACATCTTTAATCATCATATCAATTATCAAGCATCCAATCCAAATCCCATAGACATCAATTTGAGAGCTTTCTATCTAATTTGTTTAGTTAATAATTCCTTATCATCATCATCCTTTCTCACTTAGGAACATAGTCTATCCTGAGTTAGTGATCACTTTCAGCCTCATCAATTTGCTTTGGTTTAGAGAAAAATTTGTGCCATAATCATCCCTTGTATCATCATGTCTAATCCAATAATCATCACTATCATTTAGTTTCCTTAGGATCATAAGGCTACCTCAAGTAACAATCCTACATCCAAACATAATCCAATCAAGCTCTCAAATCTAGTTTGGGATCCTATATCAATTAATCAATCAATCCAATTCAATCAATCTAATTTGACTATCAATCTAATTTTATCATCAATCCAATCCAATCATCTAACCAATCCAATCATCTAACCAATCCAATTGATCATCTAATTAGTCATCCAATCAATCAATAAATCATCTTAGTAATCCTTTAAATAATCATCCAATCATCCACATTTAGGTCCATCCTTAGGTGTTACATCATCCTCATCATTTGATCACCCACACTTTCATGCATGTTATCACCCGATTGTAGGCTAAGAAACTCATGGAACAACCACCACCGGTTTACCATTCACCTTATCATCAAAATTTTCCTTCAAACAAATGGTGTCAACACTCCAATGTACCTGGTCAAGATCTAGAATAAGGTCATCCTCAACCCTTTGATGAAGGAGGGATGGTTAAGCAACCTAAGATTTCTATCAAATATTATCTTAGCAATCTTTCTAATGCACAAATGAATGATCACATCATTATTGAATGATCAGATAGGATCATTGCTTCATTGTTG
>VDFB02048515.1:0-28392 GCA_007258455.2 Sequoia sempervirens
TCTTAATTGGGAAGATGAGATCTCTGCTTATGAAGAAAATGAGAAGGCAAAGTATGTGATTTGCAATAGTTTATCTAAAACTGAGCAAGCCAAGGTTAATTCTCTAGATACTACATATGAGGTCTAGAAAAATTTGGAAGACATGCATGAAGGAAACGAAAAGGTGAAATTAACAAAGAGGTTGGCAACAAAGCATAGATTTGTGAACCTAAAGATGGAAGATAGTGAAGAATTTACAAGTTTCTTTCAAAGAGTTGATCTGACATCAAATTATGTTAAGAATCAAGGAGGAAAACTAGTAGATGAAGATATAATTGAGAAGATCTTGATCACTTTACCGGAATATTGCTACAACAACATGATCTCTGTTATTGAAGAAATGTATGATCCTAAGAAGTATACTCTAGAAGAACTGTTTGAAACCCTACAATCATTTGAGATAAGAAAGTTTTGAAAAGATGAAAAGGAGGAAGAAATACCGAAATGACATTCAAGAATTTGAATATTAAAGAACTAGATAGCAATGATGAAGAGTTGGAAGCAAACTTCACCAAGAAATTGAAGAAAGGCACTGGAAAATACAAAAGTATGTTACCCTTTAAATGTTTTAGTTGTGGTAACATTGGTCATTATGCTTTGAGATGTCTGAATAGGGCTATACATAAGAAGAACAACGATTATAAGGATAAGGATAGGAAGGATAGAAGGTATAAGAAGTTGTACTATGTTAAGGAAGAGGAAGGTATTTCTGATGACAAATCTGACAATGAGGTTGATGATAGTGAATGTTTATTCTTAGCTTTGGAAAATAAATCTATATCCACTAACTATAGGAAACGTGTAAGTAAGAAGGATCTGAAGGTTAAGAAGAATATGAGGGAAGGTACTTTGGTTACCACTTTTCATGCAATACAAGATGAAAACTATTGGGTAATTGATAGTAGATGTTCTAATCACATGACTGGAGATAAGAGTAAGTTCACTAAGCTTGAGAAATATGATGGCGGTTTAGTCATGTTCAGTGATGATTCAGGAGCTAAGATCTGTGGTAAAGGTTTAATCAGTTTTGATGGAGTGCATAATACTAATGAAGTATATTATGTGAAGGGTTTGAGACATAATCTTTTGAGTGTTGGTCAGATGTGCAGCAATGGCTTTAAACTTTTTTTTCATAAAAATACCTATGAAATAAAAAAAGGATCTAGAAAGGGGGATATGATTGCAACTAGAAGAACTCATGGAAACATCTATCAGTTGAAGGGATTTGATGGTCATTTCCTTATATCTCAAATAAGTGAAAGTTGGTTATGACACCAGAGAATGGGACATGTGAACTTTGATAACCTAGTCAAGATCAGTGCTAAGGAGATTGTTCGAGGACTATCTAGAATTACAAGACATACTAACTCTATGTGCAGATGTTGTAAATTGGGGAAGCAAACAAGATGTAGCTTTAAGGGAAAAGAAAATTATACTTCTAGAATGTTGGAGTTGATTCACGCCAATCTTTGTGGTCCTACCAGGACTAGAAGCCTGAATGGAGACATGTACTTTATGTTGCTTATTGATGATTATACTCAAATGACATGGTTTTCTTTTCCCAGAGAAAAGAATCAGGCCCTAGGTAGGTTTAAGGTATTTAAGGTGAGAGTGGAAAATGAAGTAAATCTGAAAATCAAGTGTTTGAGATCTAATAGAGGTGGTGAATTCACTTCTAGTGAATTTAATGAATTATGTGAGAAGCATGGTATAAAAATACAATTCTCTGCTTCGAGAACCCCTCAACAAAATGGAGTTGTTGAAAAGAAAAACAAGACAGTTCAGGAAGCTGCTAGAACTATGATGAAAGAATCTAATGTACCAAATGTGTATTGGATAGAGGTGATACATACTATTGTTTATGTTATTAATAGAGTTCAGATCATTCACAACAACACAAAGACATCATTTGATTTATGGACTGGTAAGATTCCTATTGTGAAATATTTTAAGGTATTTGGAAGCATATGCTATATTAAAAGAGATGATGAAAATCTTGCAAAGTTTGATGCTAGATGTGATTAAGGAATATTTCTTGGATACTCTACTAGTACTAGTAAGGCATATGGATGCTTCAACAAAAGATTGAGAAATATCATTGAAAGTGTTAATGTGAAAATTGATGAAGACATATGCAGACCTATTGAGATATGTGAAGTTGAACCTAATGAACCTATCTACAGACATATAACTAAAGAAAATAAGAAGGAAGAAGAAGAAGAAAAATAAGAAGAGGAACAAGTGGAAGAAGAAGAAGAAGCGAATGAACCAGAACCTATTGTTAGGACTCTTAAATATGTACAAAAGAATCACCTGGGAGATCAGATAATTGGAGACAAGAGTGATGGTGTGAAGAAAAGAAGCAGAGTTACAACTGAGATAAATTTTTCTTTACTTTCTAAAATAGAACCTAAATCTGTAAAAGAAGCACGTGAAGATGAAATTTGGATGAGAGCTATGAAAGAGGAACTACAACATATATAAAATAATCAGACATGGGAAATAGTCCCTAGACCTAAGAATAAAAATATGATTAGCTCTAAATGAGTGTTCTAAAACAAACTGAATGGACACGGATAAGTACTAAGGAATAAGAAAAGACTAGTATGTAAAAGATATTCACAAGTTGAAGGTATATATTTTGAAGAGACTTTTCCCCTTGTGGCTAGAATAGAAGCTATTAGAATGTTCTTAGAATTTTCTACCCACAAGGACTTTAAGGTATATCAGATGGATGTTAAGTCAGCTTTTCTAAGTGGTGAGTTGAAGGAAGAAGTGTACATGGAGCAACCTAAAGGGTTTCAATTATCTAACAAATCGGATATGGTTTGCAAATTAAAGAAAGCTCCCAAAACTTGGTATGCAAGACATGACAAATATCTAACAAAGCAAGGATTCAACAAAGGTTTTGCTGTCAGTAATCTCTACTTCAAAGTACAAGGTAATAAGATGTTGATTGTAGTTGTTTATGTTGATGATATTATTTTTGGTGGAAATGATGGCATGTGTAAAAAGTTTGCTGAGGAAATGCAGAAAGAATTTGAGATGTCTATGATTGGTGAATTTAATTTCTTACTTGGTCTACAAGTGAATCAAATCGATAAAGGGATATTCATTTCACAGTCTAAGTATGTAAAAGAGTTGTTGAATTTTTTTGGGATGGAAGATTCTAAACTGGTTTGTACTCCTATGGTAACTAGATGTAAGTTGAGTAAGGATGATGAATCTGATGAGACTGATAAGAGAAAATATAGATCCATGATTGGTGGATTATTGTATCTCATTGCTACCAAACCAAATATTATGCATACAGTGTGTTTAGTTGCTATATTTCAAGTAGACCCTAGAGAAATACATCTTATGGCTATAAACCAGAGGATATTTAGATATCTTAACAGTACATTGGATTATGGACTATGGTATCCTAAGAGTAATGATTTTACCCTGAGTGCTTATATAGATGTTGATTGGGTTGGATGTGTAGATGAATGAAATAGTACCAGTGGTGGTGCTTTTTTTCTTGGTGGAATATTGGTTTCATGTTTAAGTAAGAATCAAGACTCAGTTTCTTTATCTACTACAGAAGCAAAATATATTGTTGCACCATCCTACTACACACAAGTTTTGTGGATGAAGCAAACTATAAAAGATATTGGTGTGGTATGTGATGAACCTATCTCTACTTTTTTGTGATAATACAAGTGCATAAACATTTCGAAGAACCCGGTTATGCATTCAAAAATGAAGCACATATCTATCAAGTATCATTTTCTGAGAGAAAAAGTGTAGGAGAACGAGGTCAGACTAGAGTATGTGACAACAAAGGAAAAAATTGCAAACATCTTTTCCAAGACTCTTCTGAAGGATGCTTTTGAACATATTAGGGAGATGTTGGGGGTCATTGGCCCCCTAACTAGGTGCACATGAAGGTGCATAAGTCCAGTGAACTCACAAGATTCCTCATTTATCTGGACTGATTGTTGGGTCTACTCCATAGGGGGAGTAGAAGTGGTTTCATTGTAGTAATATAAGTGTACTCCTAAGGGGGAGTAATCATACTTGTTATTTTCCATTGATGTCAAAGGGGAATAAAAGGTTATGTGTTGCCATCAATGACAAAGAGGGAGATTGTTACAAATATGAGCTAGTTTGGTGGTGTTGTCATTGATGTCAACACAGTTCATTATGTTGATGTTTGTACATGTATAGCTGAGACACTTCTAAGATTTAGTGAGTACATGGAGCTATCTTTATGGTGTTGCAAATGTGTAGTATTGGTGACTTTCCAAGTGCTTTTGAGAAAATTAATAAAGAAGAGAAGTCAGTGTTTAGAATGTGCTCTGGTATGTGCTTTGTGTTTCTACTATGTTGATCTTATGCTTGTGCATATTTGAAGGATTGTTAATAAGGATTTAGTGGTGACATATGCTGAGTTTCAGCTTTTGGTGAGATGGTACATGAAAGTTGTGTTCACCGATATTCAAACTGTCTAGCAATTTTTGATCTTCTATGGACCGGGAGAAATGTTTCTGCTCCAAAATCCTCTGTTGTTTTGTTTCCTATTGTGTGAATTTGGGATATATCTTGTTAAGGTTTTTCCTTTGCTCTAGCAAAGAGGTTTGGAGTTTGGTGATAAGGAAGTCATGTTTCATTATTCTTGTATGTATTTGCATAGCCCAAACTATCTAGTGAAAGGAATTCAGTGATTGAAGTCTATTTTTTTTTCTACAGATGTATCTGGAATATTCTAAGATATTATCTTGTGCATATTGAAGCATGTTGTGTCATTTGCGTGTCATATTCTTGTTGGGAGAAGTGTACATCAATGTTTATCTATTTTTTCATTAGGTTTGGTCGACCTGGTGTTTACAATTCATTTGAAGAATAAAATTCATTAAGAAGATGGTTCAAGAAAATAATTTTATTGTTCCACTCTTATTCTTTTCCACTGTAGGAACTTTGAGTTTCTAACCTCATTTGAATTTATGAAACATTGTTTTGTGGCCGACCTTGGTAAATGTTTCTAAGGTTGAGAATGGTATAAAAGCAAGTTGAATTATGAAGATTTGCATGATAGGGTGATGCAAAGTGACAAAAGTAAGCCACAAATATTAAGAGAAAAAGTGTGTGTGAGTGAGTTGTTCAATGTGCTGAAGATAGTGAATTGAAGGTTTCTATAATCCTACAAATGTGCATTAATTGCAGTGGTGGATCTTTTTGTTCTTTTTGTATCTGTAGGAAGTGAGCCTCTGTGTTGGACAATGAGTCCTTTTTTGTAGGCATTAAGCCTTTGTACTTGGATAGTGAGTCCTCTTTTGGGTAGTGAGCCCTTGGCAGTGAGCCTCTTTATAATCTTTATATTGTGAGTTAACCCTCACCATGGTTTTTCCATTATTCGGTTTTCCACGTAAAAATATGGTGTTCATTGTGTTGATTTTCTTTCTGTTATTTATGTTTCATTCTCATATTTAATAAAAGAATAGTGTGGTTGAAGATTTGATAAATGATTAAGTTTTAAGCTTAAATTTGTGTGATAACTGATTCACCCCCCCAGTTGTCCTGCGCATGTTTAACACTTCTTAGGTGAGTTTTGTTCATCCCCTTGGACATTAAAATTTGGCAATGTAGTCCCTGGATTTGGCATAAGGAAACTTGATAGATCCATGTGGCTAATGAGTTATTTCACATCCTCATCGGGGCACCATTTGTTTTATATAGCACATTTGATGGATGATGTTTGATAGTTGAGATAAATTTAAGACTTAGGTCTCTTTTCCTTACCGACTCAAATCCTTTTAGTAATAATCTTTTGTTTTGTTTTGTCATTATCATATGTTATATGTTTACATTGTTTTTGCATCATGTTCCATTGTGTTCGCATCATATTTATGTTCATTATATTGTGTTATGTAAATTCATCATGTATGCTTCATAAATTTGTCATATTGTAGTTCACTTCACATGCATGTTCCTTTGTGTTTATGTTGATTTTCCATGATATCTTGAATCTTGAGGTCTTGTGCATTCCCCTTAGATTCATTATCATCCTATCTATTCAAAATTTGGACAATAAGACCCCTCTTGACATATTTTTTACTTTAGTGTGAGTCTAAGTGTAAGTTCATACTCTTACTATAATGGGGGCTAAATGTAGCATCGTAAATTGTCACCCCTAACAATTTCACATCGTGTTTTGCTCCCCCCAAGTGCATGGACCTAATTGTACACCCGATTTACTAAACTATACATTCCATAGCCCATTTGGATAATTATCAATAAAAATCATGTTGAAAACTAGTGCAAACATTTAATATGTTATCCCTTGATGCCTTAGATCCTGCAAAATAGGGCTAGGACTAAGTCTCCCTAGGTGAATTGATCCCCCTATTTTTCCTCCAAAATTTAATATGTTGAGGACAACAATTTGTTATTTGAATTTTAAATGTCACATGTCAGATATCAAGATTGATTTTTTGAGAAATTAGATTAAATGTCTATAAGTACCTGATCATTTTAGCATTTGAAAGCTAACAAAAAATATCTAGAATTATGAAGCAATTTTGGAGATCAAGAGAATTATCAATCAAGTCAAGAGCAGTTAAAAGAAAATTAATTGCAACAATTCAATAACAAAGAATCATTTCAAAGTGTATGTGATTTTTTTCATGTTTTTTTATCATTTTGTTTGTGAGATCTAACCCTTGTAGGTCTTCAATAAAATCAAGTCAAACAACAATCAATCCTTGAGGAGATGTGCAAGACTTCAATCCTTCAAAGAAGTCATTTCTGAGTAGTGAGTTGCATTACATTGTTGATTCATCATTAATTTATCATTTAGCCTCTATCCCTCAAAATGATAGGCTAGATCTTTCATTGGCATTGACATTGTGCAAGTGGAAACAACAACATGGGATTTGATTGAGGAAAGCCCCTATATTGTATAACCCTTCCTCTCTCTTTCAATGTGTAGGTTTTAGATCTGAAGATGATTGGGAGAAGTTTGAAGTTCAATTATTCATTATTGCATTCAAATCCTACACCTTGAAAACATACATAAACTTAGTTATCTCGACACTCAAAAAAGATCTGACAATGTGACAATTGGGAAAAGAAAGCTCTAATTTGGCTAGAGAGGACTATGAAAACATATATTAAATTTTTCAACAAGGATAGTGGAAACCTAAGCAACCCATTCCTCCAAAATTATGTTCAGATTTGAACCACAGGTGCATAGTACTTTGCTTAATCTATTTCCTAAATTTGTCTGTGACTTTTCAAATTTGTTTTTTTTTTTGCATCAAAATAGTTATTTGTAGCATTAGCCTAGTTAAATCATTGCATTTCATTATCAAATCCATTCCAAGTTTGTTCAAGGGAAAGTTGACTCACCTCTTAGGTTGTAACTCAATCCTATATCTTGTCCAAATATGTCAGAGCCCCACTACTCAATCTTTAAATGAAATGTTAGGAAAATTCATCCCACCAAAAACCATTGAAATCCTAGGGTGAGAGTATCTCTAAGGTTTTTCTTTTTTTCTTCATTTCATATAGTATAGTAAAAATTCAATGTCCCATAAGCAAAAAAGACAAAAAATAGGTCAATAAAAATCATTATTTAGAATAGATAACTAAAGAATTTTCTAATATAAGAGACATAAAGTTAAAAATACAATAGTAGAGGTAGCATTAAGGAATGCAAAATTATGAAGAATGATTAATTAAATAAATACAAATAATATGTAATCTTAAATATTTGTGAATATGAGATTGAAAATAATAAAGAGCCAAAAACCTTACTTAATATAATTAATTAAAATTAATAAAATAAATAAATTATTTCAATTAAATAGTGTAGAGTGTTTAATGAAGTAGGAAAAATTTATGAAATTTTTAATTTATTAAACAATACAAATAATTTATTCTTGAGATTTAAAATCATGAAATCAAAGATTAACATTATAATTATGATTCAACATCATTTTTCAATTAATATTTTCTTTATTTAAAAATCATTAAGGGGGTCAATACATGGTGCATGTCTCATAAATGAGTATGAATGAAACAAATATGAGGATTTTGTAAAAATAAGGGATTATTAAACTAATTCCACTAATCATCAGAAAAATCATGGCTTGCTTGGTAAATCTTCATCAAATAAAAATGACTTAAATAAACCCAATGCTCTAGCAGGCTGGGTATATGGAACCATATGTGATGCTCCTCGAACTGTTGCAAAGGTCAACAAGTTTCCATAGGAATTTGTCCACCCAGCTACCTATTTTTCATAAAATAAATTGAACTATAAAAATTCATGTACACAATAATTCTTCTAAAATCACTATAAGACATATTCTTTTTCAAACATTTTAATATATGTATATATATATATATATACATATGCATATGCATATGCATGTATGTATGTATGTATATATGTGTGTGTGTGTATGCACATGAAAATATATAATATAAATATACAATTATTATTTTTTAAAAATAAATTAAATTTAATAATATACCTGCCCCTTATGATACCAAGCATGATAAGGTATTCTTCTAGGTATCTTCAATTCAAGGGATAGATGGCGAATATTAGTACGTGTTCCCAATAAAGGAATTATTGAGTCTTGGTCTCCACTGCAAATCCAAGTGTTATTGTCTATTAAATTGTGACTAATCATATTTCGATAGCTTATTTTCTAATGATTAATATTTAGATACACTTATATTTCACCATTTTTTAAACTCAATTTTATATTTTAAAGAAAATTTGACCATGGTTATATCTAAATATACTACAAAAATAATTTACATGTGAAAATATCAATAATAAAATACAATCATCTACTTGATTTATTATATGTATGTGTGTGTGTGTGTGTTGTGGAGAATATGAAATCTCATCATTAATGACTTGTTTTAAAAGTGTGTAAATATCACAATAAAGAGTAATACTTCATAAGAAAATTAAACATAAACTCTTGAATAATCCACTTATTTTGATTGGTCAATCTCACCTGAAAACCCAAACACGTATGCCATTTGTGATAATTTCCTTAAGCACTGGAATAATATTAATTCCCTCGTCATCGGCGTAATTTAAGACCCTAATCCCACAAAAGATCATTAAAAACTTCATCATTTTTTAGGATAACATTATCTCATGCATAAATAAAACTCCAAACAATATATTTATCACTTAAGTATTAGAAATTATGTGTCATTTATAAAAATGAATTATCCATATTTATCAAAAAATGTTTTCTTCTTGTGATATAAGAACCTTATTCTCCTTGTGATATGTTTATTTAAATATTTATCCTAAATTTTATATATAGTATTAACAAATTATTATATGTAACCTAAACTTTCCATGTAATACATATATATACTTTGTAAAAACGATAATCCTAAATTTATCTCACAAATATATATTATGGAAACTAATTGACCCTATTGAAATGGAGTGTATTATGTATTCTAAAAATCTATGATATTACATTAATATTATCTAATTATAATATATCCAATACAACCACAGGGTATAAACATTAGTTAAACATTCCTCAAATAGTGATTAAAGTTATCCACTCTAAAAAAATCATAAATACTTCATTAATGATTATTTATCATACTTACACTCGAAATCTCCTACCTCTATAAATTTTATTGAGGTTTGTGTAAATTTCTAAAATTTAATGTTATTAATAATAAACTATAATGAGAAGAGGACTTTGTATATAAGTATTTATTGTAATATGAGATCTATGAAAGGTTTCGCTACTTCTTTGGAAAGAAAATCATGGATTTCTTCTATTTTAAAGGGATCAATAATATGTAGATCTCTTCATCAAAAAGATGATCAAAACATAATCTACATTCTTATGAGTCACCAACTCTTTGTCTCAATATTCACCTTCAAATTCAGCTTTTCAACCTCAATTTAAAGTTACAAATATACTGATTGTGATAATGAATTTTATTTATTTTTCTTATAAAATATATTATTTAGAAAATGGTGAATGAGCTCTGCTAAGGTTTCTTGTGTCTACAATCATTCTTGGCCCCTCTTGCATCATACCATGCCATAGGTGCAAGATTTTTTCATTTACTGTGTGTATGTCCACATTTACTACGAACTTATTGGTGTTATTATGCCTTCAACTAGCTCTAACCTAGTAGTTCTTGCTAATGCTGGTGGTTTGATGGCTCTACTCAATGGTTCCCCCTCCAAACAAGTGACCACAATTTTTTTTTTCTAAAAGTGTTTCATGAGGTAAGTCTTTTGACTTCCCAGCTGATGTGGTTTTACCCTTACTAGACTTTGATTCTACATGTCAATGGCTTGAGCAACATACTCTTATTGGTTATTTTTTTGGGAGGACTCCCCCTAAAAGTGTGCTTAAAGAATGGGTCCATAAGGCTTGGATCCCTCATGGGGTCTGCCTTGATATGGTCCAAAATTTAACCAAGGATTTTTTTCTTTTTTGCTTTTTGGAGGTCAGTCATGTTCAAGAAATCTTGAATCATGGTCCTTGGTATGTCTAGTCATCTTTGTTGGTCTTCCAGTTGTGGACTCAGGACTTTGTTGTCTTAGATGACACTAAGTTGTGGGTCTCGATCTGGATTGAGTTTCTTAGTTTTCCTTTGCCTTGTGTCCCTTCTCTGCAACATATTGCATCCTCTCTAGGGAAGGTCATTTCTATTGAACTGGATAGGTTCTTTTAGGCTCAACCCTAGAAACAGATTTGTGTTGAAGTGGACCTTTCACAAGATTTGAAGGAGTCCATTGACATCCAAATTGGAGCTCCTCGACATACCTAGAAAGTTACTTATTTTAATTTACTGAACACATGTTATAGGTGTCAATCCGCAAACCACAAGATTAAGGATTTCCCTATGGTGTTTCCTCATACTCCTTCACCACCACGAGATACTAAAAATCCTCATCAAGCAGATAGTTTTGTTGTCAAATAGGAGGAGAAATGGACAATGGTTACGAATGATAAAAATAAGTCCAATGGTTCTAGGACAGTTTCCAAAGTACCTGAGCCAACTAAAGAAGTTTCAAACCCTTCAATGAAGGGGAAAGAAGCCCAGGTTGGGTCTACCACTACTTCAACACGACCAATGCCTAAGGCTATGCCTCAGCCTATGTCATCATGATAGCACATGTGACTAAATCTCCTCCCATTTCGGGAGCTCAAAGGAGGTATCGAATCCCTTCTCAGCCTCTAAAAGGAGAATATTTTTAGGAGAAGCATAGATTTTCTTCTCCAAACATTCAAAAGGCTCAATTGCACCATAATTCTTGCAGAATCGCTTCTCTACTTTGGATGAGGATTCAGACTCTAATAATATGGAGGAGTTTCACTCATGAATTTCCTCCCATGTAATGTTTGAGGTATGAAAAACCACTCTCAGAAGTATTTTGTCAAGGATACTCTGTAAAAGTATACTAGTATTGAAGTGCTTTGTCTCTAGGAAGTGAAAGTTACTAGATTTTTGCTCGCATTGGCTTGTCGGTCTATTTGGCCAGCTAACAAAATGTTTTGTATTGAACATGAGGCTGGATGTGGTGGAGCAGTCACCCTTTTGTCCCCACAGTGGCATGCTTGTGTGGTTGATCATGGGTTTGACCCCACACATCGACTCGTCTAGATTCTTCTTGACATTGATAATCACTCTTTTGGGATTATCAATGTTTATGCGTTTAATGATGTTGAAAGATCTCTCCTCTAGCATTGGATTGTTGATTCACCCTCAGTTGCAACATGGATTTTGTGTGGGGATTTCAATATGGTTGAGATGGTTTACGACAAAGATGTCACTCTACCATTTAGGTGGGTAGTTGGCGAATGAGAGGCGTGGTTTTACATGTGCAATAAATTGGGACTTTTTGATCCCAATATTGGCCACCGCCTTTCTCATTCTCTCTGGCACACTTGGTGTAATTACCGAGATGGTTCTAACAGGATATTTAAGCACCTCGATCATGCCATGATCTTAGCTCAATATTTTTTCTCCTTTGACAACTCTTCACTTTTGGTTAAGTCATTAGTGGATGTGACGTTATCAGACCATTTCCCCATATCTTTTCACAGTGAATGAGAATTAAGACTGCTTCATGCCAACAAGACCTAGTTCTTCTTGAACATGTTTTTGCTACTTCATCAACCCACGTTGGCCTGGACATTCATACAGTTTGGAATTTCGAGTATAGGCCACCTTTCAATATAGGCTAGATTGCTTGGTGGAATGATGCCATCATTCACATGACAAGGTTTCTTCACATTTATAAGCTTCATTTGGCCATCTTTTGGCATAGGTCTTATGAGGCGACCACGACTGACCTTTACTCAACCACTAAGGCTCTAGCGGCTAGTCCTTTTTCCCCTTCATTGCAAGTCAGGGTGACAAAATTAAGGCACAAAAAGCAAGTTACAGATAATTATGCTTCTAGAGGTGCGCAAATCAAGGTCAAGCTACACTGGCTTAAAATTGGAGATCGTGCCTCCAAGGAACTTTTTTTGGCCCCTCGTGCCAAGCACTCATCTCTTGGTATCAAAAAAATCAATGAGGGCACTCAAGTGCTTTCTGAGCTACTTGACATTCTCTAGGCCTTTGTTAGGCATTATGAACAAGTGCTTACTACTCAGAATCACACACTAGAGCATCAACAAGCTCTTTAGGATTATCTTATTGTGTCAAACAAGTTATCTTCAGCCCATAAATCCTTTTTATGAGCAACTTCTCACAGTTGAAGACCTGAAGGAGGTTGTTCACACCATGATGGATGACAAAGCCCCAGGAATTGACAACTTCTTGTGTGAATTTTACAAATCCTTTTGGGACTGTGTTGGGAAAGATTTGTATAAAGTTTATCTTAAATCTTTTCATTCTAAAACCCTTGGAAACATAATTAACAAAGGGAATATTAAGTTCATACCTAAGTTCAGCAATCTTGAGGATATCTACAACTAGCAGCCTATCATGCTCCTTAATGTTTCCTACAAAATCAGTGCCAAAGCCATTGCCTTGAAAATCCATCATCTCTTGCCTCATATTGTACACCCAGAACAAACTGGTTTCATTAAACCTAAATTTATTCTAGATAATAGCATTGTCATTTAGGAAGGAATGGAATGGACCAGGCGCTCTAACCAGAAAGCCATTTTTTCTTAAAATTGACTTTGCTAAGGCTTATGACCGCATTGAATGGCCTTTTATTCTCACCATGTTGGTTGCCTTGGGTTTTGAACCTAATTTCATTCAGGCTATCCAAATGCTTTTTTCATAGACCTTTGCTTGCATCACCATTAATGGTCACAAGTCCCTTGCATTTGGCTTGTTCCACTCCATCAGGAAGGGTTTCCTGCTTTCCCCCTCACTCTATGTGCTTTTTGTCGAAGGGTTTGGTTATTTGTTGGCTAATGTTATTTCCCAACAATGAGTTAGAGGCATTTCTTTTCCCAATTTACAGGCTCAACTTGTTAATGGCCATTTCGTTGATGATTCTTTTCTCACTCTTCTAGAATAGGAAAATAATATCAAAGCAATGTTGGAGTGCCCTGAAATATTTTACCTTGCCTCTACTTCTGCCATTAAATGGCATAAAACCTTATGCTACAAGTAGTTTATTCTACCAATTCATCACTAGTTTCAATAGTATGGTTGGAAGTGGATTGGTCTAGGGGAAATTTTTCATTTTTTGGGCATTCCCTTTGCCTTTTAGGCTTCCCCCGTGAAGTTGTGGCAAGCATTTCTCTCTTGTATTGAGGAAAAGTTGGCCTACTAGATTACCAAGCCTCTCTTTGGTTAGGAAATTTTATATCTATTCTCAATTTTTAGTTGTTATGAATGTTTATTTCTCTTCTTGTTGGGATCCTTTGAAGGCTGCTTACGCTAAGCTTGAAAATATTTTATGCAACTTTTTTTGGGCCTCTTCTAAGACTCATTAAGGGTTTCACCATGTAGCCTAGGAGTTTTGTTGCTTTCCTAGAGACTTTGGAGGGCTTGGCCTATTCTCCACTCAACAACAAGGGATTGCCTAGTGTGTGAAATGGATAATTAGAGCCCTTAATGGTGATGAAATCTGGAAAATTCTCCTTAGGCATTGCATTCAGTTTGTTTTTCTTGTTCATAGGCTAGCCTGGAAGGGGATTAGCTTTCAAACCCTTTTGATTATGAAGGAACCAGTCCAAATTGTGGGAACTTTTGTGGCCAAAAGCATTTGGAGAGCCTGGGAAGCCATTAAGCCTTGGCTCCATTGGGTTAGCTCTATATTTTGTGATGGGATTTCCCTTAATCAAAAAAATGTGTGGTGGTCACCTCTCTTTTCCAGCAATGGTCAACTATTAGCCAAATCACCTTGGCTTAAGGACTTAAGATTTCACAAGAAAGGTATCCAGACCTTGCAACATGTGTTCACAGACACATGACGCATATTATATCATGGGAAGATTTTTGTGCCCATTATAGACTTCAAAACCAAGACTGGGTTACTCATGATGGTCTAGTGGATGCTATTCTAGCATATATGCTTCATAAGGTGGGAATTCATGGCACCAAGCCTTGGTGGAAGGACTGGAAGTGGTACCCAAACACCACTTTCAAAAACTACAAGCCCAGGCTTGGCTATCTATGGCTTTTGCCACACCTTCCTATGATTAATGGTCTGAACCAACAGTGACATCTTCAGTCATTTGTGTCTGTCTGGCGAAAATGATTCTCTACCACTTGGTCTACAAGTGTTGAGCCTAGGCTCACCCACTTTTCTTGGAGTATTCTTTTCCAAGGCTTACCAGTGGGGTCTCGGCTTGTTCACTTGGGGTCCAAGATCCTCATTCCCATTCTGTGGGAAAGTTGAGTCTTTTAGGCATCTTTTCTAGTTTTATACCAAAGCCCAATAGTTTTGGATTTGGATTCATGACTTCTTTTGGCCATTTCGGCCAGAGCCATTTTCTTGGCACATGGTTCTATTGGGTGACTTTCCCAAGCTTCCCACTAAGTATACCTAGCTTTGGCACACTTTTAGGGTCAAAATCCTCTTCATTATTTGGAATGATAGAAATGCCTGCATATTTTCTCATAGCTAGATTTATAAATTGTTTCTTTGTATTCTAAAGCTATTATTTTCTCTAATGTGCTTTTACAAATTCAAGTTCAAGCAAACAAATTTGCACTTGAGGTGTCTCACCTCTAGGTGCTTCTAGACCATTGGGGCAATGCCATATGTACTATGGCTTAGGTTCCCTCTTTGCCCACCTCCTTCTGTGGCCAGTCAACTTCACGGGGTTGGTAATGGAGTGGTTCTTCTTGCCCCCACTCTTAGACTTCTCCTCATCATGGCTCTCACCCTCCTTATTGGTCGTGCTCTCCTCCTCCATGAGCTAACCTAGGGTGGCCCTCTAGAGGGGCGACAAGGAGCGGCAGTGGCACCTCTGGGTGCCCCTCTGATAATGCTTCTGGTAGCAGCCCTGGTTGGTCAGACACTGTAAAATGTTTCCCACATTTGGCTCTGGCAATCTTTCCTCGACAAGAGGAAATGAAGAAGATAAATAGAAAAAAGATGGCGATGGCTGGGGTCCTCCTTATGTCACTCCAGACCCTACCGATGTATGGGGTAAGAAGATGTATGATAGGGACCCTCCTGGATTTGTTGGCACTGCTCTAGCCACTTAATGGCCTTTTTATTTATATGTTTGTAATGTTTATGGTTTTCTGGGCTAAGCCCAAGTGACTCTATTTCTAGTTTTCTCGACTCGTCCCATGTGACTCTTGGGGTGTGCCTTCTTACCACCCATCCTTTTTTGTGAATATGTAACTTTATCTTTATTATTAATATAGATAGTTGCCTATTCATTAAAATAAATAAAATTAAATCTCATTAAACTAATTCAAATAATAATATACTAATTTATAAATATTAAATTGTATATTCTCATTCAATGTATAAAAACCTATGAATTCATTAATGTGTGAAGAAACTCTATGCATATTACTCTCTTTTTGACATGAAAAAGGATGATTAAGAAAAAATAGCTTCATATGTGACATAATATATACAATAGATTCAACCTATATTGATTATGCTAAACCAAACAAAAATACTCACCCGCTACAAACACTCCATCCATATGGTAACTTTGTTGTATTTGCATGAAGTGCTTTTTGAACATTGGGCAAATTGAAATAAAATGATCTCTCATAGCTCACACAAACATCAACTCCAAGGCTCATGTGGGTTACCTAAAATCCAATAAATCCTAAATAAAATTCTATAATAAAAAATGTAATTAGCTTTAAAATGTAATTAAGAAACTCAAATGTCACAAAAAATTTATACCTAATTATTTGTCATTAATAATTGAGAAAATACATATATATATTACCTAGTTAATTCAATATTAATTTTAAAAAAGAGTATAATGTAATAAAAATCTCACCTTTTTTCGTAATCGAAGCTCTTGTTCAATAAGCTCTGTGGGACAAATATCAATTATTACATTGTAATAATCAATGTTGTCACCAACTTCATTATCAATCTTATCTAGTATGTCATCACATTGTTTGGAGACACTTGTAACATTAAGGCATTTTATCTTAAAGGCAATATAAGATTCATCAGACATCAATCCATGTGACCAATAGTAGTCGTAAGTTGCTATGGTATCAACATCAAGCACAAGTAGTGGATTACCAATCTGCACAAAAAATAAGACAAGTTAAAGTCAAAATAAATGTAATACTAGAAATTTGTGGAAAATAAAAGGATGGTGGGAGGGAGGGGAGTCATTCTTAATCAATTATACACTCCAAAAAACTTGTATTAGTTGTAAAATATTTATAAAATAAAATAAGTGATAAATGATTAAATTTTTGCAATAAAACAAAAGATGAGTCTTAACATATATATAAATTTCCATGTTACACTCCCCCAACTAATAATAAGACCATATAAAAATTTCAAGTGAACTTACAATAACATCCATGCCAAAGAATATCTAATTAAAAAATATAATAATAATAAAAGCTAAAAAAATACTCACAAAAACCCCCTTAAGGTTGAATTTATAGTTTGTGTATCCCTCATTATATTCTATCACCTTAGCTGCTAGTTGTGGTATATAATGGCCTGTATTCCATGACCAAAATAATCATGATAAGAGGAAGAAAAAAATCCTAATGAGATTTTTGAAATGATATGGAATGAATGTTTAACCTGCATAGCTTTCTCCAGCTAAAAATAGATCTCTGAATGCATACTCAGGAAACCTTTTAATCCAATTTGAAAGAAATGTGAGCATGTCAATAGCTGTATCAAAAAACATTAAAGCATAAGTTTAGTTTAAAGTGTATGTGACACAAAATTTATTACATAATTATTCAATAATCACCTGTGGATTCATCACCACGGTTATAGTCTGAACTAGTGTTTGAGTAAGACCATCCTACTCCAACAGGAGATTCTACGAAAAGGAGGTTTGATACTACATGTTTAAAGAAAGCATGTCAGAATAAGAAAGATCTAGATTTATCATATAGTCCATGTTTCATGCATCCATAATTATCATATAGTTTGTATTTGATGTTATGATACCTTTGTTCCAGGATTGTGAATTTCTCCTAAGTCCTTGACCATCTCCAAGTGGATAAAATGGGCCAAGCTCAGTGAATGCACCCCCTCCAACTGAAGAACAACCTGGCCCTGTACAAGTGATGAATACACATTTTTTGAGAAGGTAGAATAAAACATGTCAATCCATCCCTTATTTTAGATCATCAACTACTGATCTTAAGAAAATGAAGACTTAAATTCCTGAATTAAAAATAAATTAAAGTTGTGTTTAAGAGGAGGAGGATTACTGAGAAAAAAATTACAATAGAAGGAAAGTACATTATATTAGTTATATTATTAAGTTTACAACCTTATTAATTATTATTTATAATATTCAATTAAAATATTTTATTTTCATCTATTTTATTTTTAATGTAAATAAAATAAAATATATTATTAAGAAAAAAATGTTTAATTAGTATTTTTTACTAAAATCTATATTTATATTTTATATATTTTATATTTTTTAATTAAATCATTTTATAAGAGGTTGGATTGGGTAGAAGAAAGTTTTAGTTTTATTAGGGCTTAGTTTTTGGCTTGCATTCAATTTCTACTCATTATACTACTCTTCTCTTTGAGTAGGAAATTCTATTACTACATGTATTTATTGCAAAAGAAAATTGTTTTTCTCATCTTCAAACAATTGTTACCTTTTAAATGGCTTCAAAATTCAACATTTAAACAATTAATTCGAGTGTTTTTGAATTGAAAGCACAAGAAAATGGTTCTTTCGTAAAAGTATCATTGAATGTTCATTCTAGAAGTTTTTCATGAAGTACATGTCTTCTAAAACCCTAGTTGACATAGTTTTACCTATTCCAAAATTGGATAGCACCTATAAATCAATAGAAACATTTACTAAATAATTATTTATTTTTAGGGAGAATCTCTTCAAAAGTATGCTCCATGAATAGGTTACCAATGCTTGTGTCTCTCATAGGGTCTACCTTGATGTTGTCCAAAACCACACTAAGGGATTTTTCTTTGCATATTCACACTATAGCCATTCTCAAGCATGGTCCTTGGTAAATAAGTAGCTCTTTACTATTTTTACACCTTGGACTAGGGAATTTACAATTTTTGAGGAGAGATCCCTATAAGTTTTTATTGAATTCAATTTTCCTGGCTTTCCTTTATCTTAGTGGTCTTTTCGGACTATATTATGACCTAGAAACAAAATTCTACTTGTCCACAAAAATATGTGTATATTGAGGTAGATATTTTCAAATATTTAAAAGAATTAATTGATATTTTAATTGGCCAAATATTACATAGTCAAAGGCCATATATCTCAACTTACCTAACGCTTGTTAGAAGTGTCAATCCCTTGAACATAAGGTCAAATATTGCCCCCTTACTAATTTCAAAGTCAAACCAAGGTCTAAGCCTTCAAGCAATGTTACTCCCTTCAAGAAAGAGAAGGCATAGATAATGGTTGGGAATTGCAAGAATGACCAAAATAATGAAAAAATATCAAGAGTGGACACCTCCAAAATTTCTAGCTATTATAGTTTCAAAACCTCTAGATAATGAGAAGGAGAACGATCTCTTTTCTCTCTATGTAGAGTCTTCTAAGGAGGTTAATTCTCATAAGTTTATCAAAAATTCACTACTAACTAGTGTGTTTCCTTCTTAGATAAAGGGTCAAGCATGTTCTCCTTAATATAAGTGCACAAGAATAGAAAAAACTAACAAGAGTATTTTTCTCAACAAAGGAAATCCCAAAACATCTTCAATAAGTATTTTAAATAAATGCAACAATAATTCTAGGAGAAAGAAGCTTATATAAATTTGAATACAAAATATAATAATATTCAACTAATACAAAATCTAAGTATTAAGAATGTTATATTCTAATATATTGACTAATTAATATTAAGTCTAACTGAGAGGCTATGAAGGGGCTAGGTATTACTAATTCCTCTCTATTTAGAGGAAAGTGTCCCTACTTTCACCTTAAGATCTTAAAACCCATCTAGGCATTTGGAGGATGAAAATTCCATGCCACAAATAAGATATCTAGTGTAACTCAACATCTAAATTTGGAGCTTTGAGGCACCTAACATAATGGTTTAGAACATTTATTCCACCATCAAGGGGCTAGAAAATGAGGAAATTCCTCTTGAATATCATTAAATGAATTTTATTCTTGGAATGTGGGGCATCTCACTAATCTTCCTTGAAAATACTATGTTCATGATGTGTTAATTCTCAATTTTCTTTCTACAACATGCCAAGTTATTTGGCCATCTATCTTTTTTATCTACACTAACTATGCAATTAGTCGAGGTAGATTTGTCACCTTTATCTCACCTATGTGGCATCAACTCTTGGTTGATCATAGATATGACCCCACTAATCATGTATTGTGGGTTGATTAATCTATATGCTCCCAATGATGTTGTAGGGAGATCTCTCTAATTCTAGATCACCATTTCAATGTCTCTAGCCACTTAGGTCTTGTGCAAGGAATTCAATATGATCAAGATGCCACATGGTAAATGTATAGTCTTTCCTATGCACAAGATAAAATGTGAAAGATGACTTTTTACACACAATAAATTGGGTCTTTTTGACCCCAATGTTGGCCACTTCTATGATAATATGACTTAATACACTTGGAGAAATTTGCAATCTAGACTTGACAAGGTCTTAAAGAAACTAGATTACGCTATCATTTGTGCTCAAACCTTATTTATATACCAACTACTACTTATTACCTATCAAACTATTTTGGATATTGTCTTGTATTTAACCATTTTTTGAATTGATTTTGTATTGAATGGAAGATATCCAATCTCAAATTCTTTAAGAGGTATTTTTTCCTTAGAGTATATTTTCTCAGTTAGAAAGCCTTGGTAGTGCCATTCAATATGTTTAGAATTCGGAACCACATACTTTACATGGAAACAAGTGGATTTCTTGGTGGAATGATAGTATAACACATACTTTCTATTTCCTTCACATTTATGGGTGACAACTAGTTAATTTTAATTGTCTCTCATATGAATCCACCACCTGTAAGCTCCACCTTGCTACCACTACCTTAGAAGCCCAACCATTTGACTCCATTACCAAAATTTAGTTAGCTCATCATAATAGCATAATAAAATTGTGAGTTCTTAGGCATCTCATGGACCTCAAATCAAAGCTCAATTACATTGACTAAAAATTGGGGATAAGGTATCAAAATAATTCCTTCAAGAATTGTGAGCTAGCCATAATTTTCATTCTATTAAGAATATTTGAGAAGGATAAGAAACAACTCTAGGAGCTTCTTAATATTCTTCAGGACTTTGTGTGACACTATGAGTAAGTTTTTACAACTCAAGATTATAATCCTACTAGACAAATTTCTTGGTATCAATGTCTATCAATTGTTCCTTGCTAGCTTTCAAATGCCCAACACATTCTATATGAACACCTTCTCATTCAAGGTAATCTAAAGGAAGTGGTTTTTCTATGGCCAATAAAAAACACCCTAGCTGAAATGATTTCCCTTTTGAATTTTGTGAAACTTATTGGGATACTATATATGCATTGACCTACACAATTTTTATCTTGAAGCCACACAAACCAGTTTGTTAAATGATCACATTAATAAATGTTATATTAAATTCATAAGTTGAAAGTAGGAGATCCAATATATATCAATAGTTGGAATCCTATCACATGCTATTGAATGTATCTTATAATCATAGCTAAAGTTTGACTCTCAAGCTTCACTTTATGTTGTCTTTAATTATCCAACTGAAGAAAATAGGTTTCATTAAATCTAAATTTATTCTAGATTATATAATTATTGTGTGGAAAGGAATGGAATGATCTTGGTGCTCTCACCGACCTATTGTTTTTATCAAGATCAATTTTTCTAAAGCTTATGATCACAAAGAGTGGCCCTTCATATTGGCTATGGTATAGGCTATTGGCTTCGGCCCTCAATTCATTCAAACGGTTCAAATTATTTATGGATATGCTTGTTCATGTATTACAATTTCAATCCAAAAATCTATCTCTTTTGAGCTCTTTTGATCCATCAAGAAAGGTTTCCCTATTGGCCTAGTTCTCTATGTTTTGGATGCCAAAGGTTTTTGATATTTATTAGCACAAGATATCTCTTAATCTCATTTCAAGGGGATTTATCTTCCTAATTCTTCCTAGTAGTTAGTGAATGGCTATTTTGCTGATGAATCTTTTCTCACTCATTTGAAGAGGAAAAACTATCAAATAGGCTATCCACTACCTAGAATTTTTTTTCAAGCTCCAACTCTAGAATTCAATGGCATAATACCTTGTGTTACAATAAATCCTTCCTCCCTAAGTTGAATTGGCTTGACCATTTTGATTAAAATTTGATTTCATCATGGGGTGATTTTTCATTTTCTAGGATTTCCCTTTTCTTTCCATGCCACTCCTTCAAATATTTGTGATCTAAAGCAGTCTAGAGGTGTTAGCACAAGCAAGGATGAAAAATACTAAAAAAAATAATTTTTTCAGTATTTTATACATTTTAGTAAATTGCATTTTTGGAGGTCTTTGATGCAGAATTTAGGGTCGAAATTATCATTGGTCCTTTAAAATGAATAGTTAAAGGTATTGGATTTAAGGGAATAAAATTATATCTCTTTGATACCTTTTCAACAAGGTAAAAAGGTTTAAATTCTCATCACCGAGCTAGGAGTTATGACCCCACAAAGTTGGGGTAGGAAAATATACATATATTTTTAAATATTTTATCTTTTATTTTTCCATATATTTTTTTTATAATTCAAAAAAAGGTGGTGACTATTTGAATTCTTCTCAAAATGTATAAAATTAAATTTTTGGAAGTGAAGGAATCAATTTTTGGAGGTACATACAACTCCTTTCGAGTTTCTTGTTATGTTATAAATAAATTACAATATTATAGGTTACACTCTAGGTATTGTCTCTAGATTCATAATTTTGATCTCTTTGTTAGGTTGTGATTGTGAGAATTGAGAAGAAACTAAAGTTCTAGATTACCAAGCCTCTCCCTTTAGCATGAAAATTTTAAATTTTCTCTAAGATTTTGGCAACCACTTATGTTTATTATTCTTCATGTTGAGTCCCTTCCAAGGATTTTTTTTTTAAAGGTTGAGAAGATTCTCAGGTATTTTCTATGGGATTCTAGTTATGGGCATCATGGCTTCCATCATGTTGCTTTAGAATTTTGTTGCCTCCCTTGTGAGGTTGAAGAGCTTGGTTTTATTTTCATTTATTATCAAGGAAAATTACCTTGTGTGCCAAATGGATCATAAAAAATCTCCAAGGTAATGAAGCTTAGAAAATTCTTATTTACCATTATATTAGTATCATTATACTTCAAGGCAATATAACTTGGAAAGGTTTGAATGTAGAAACCCTTCTTACCATGAGGGAACATGTTTCTATTTAAGGCACTTTGGTTATCAAATGTATTTGGAAGGATTGGGAAGCCATCAAGTCCTAGCTTCACTAAGTTAGAGATTTTTTTGTAATGGTTTATCCATTAACCAATAATCTATTTGATGGTCATAAATTATCAAATATCAAGGGATACTACTTCCGTATTTACCTTGGATTCATGCATTGAAGTTCTTCAAATGAGGAGTGTGGGTTTTACCAAATTTCATTCATCAAGCCACCAATAATTTTCTTCCCTCACAAGAGTTCAAACTTAATTTCAAGATTTTCAATCAAGAACAAGAGACTTACCAACCAATTATTGATGCTATCTCTTCTCAAATGATTCAAAAATTTGGGGTGAGATAGCTCAAACCATGGTAGAAGAACAATAAATCATATCTATACACTAGTGATAAATTTAGGAAACCCCCCCCTCAAAAAAGATATAAAATATTGGTGAATATTTCATTCTTTTGGGAAAAAATATTGGATAATTTTTTTAACACCACTAAAATTTTGTAGAAAACCTTGGAAAATCTTGGAAAATAATAAGAAAAATCATTAATTATTATGGAAAATTCATCCATTTGAAAAAATATTTCTTATGGAAAAGTAGGGGCTCTAGGATGGAAATGATGGTTTTATCTAAATATTGGAAAATATGACCCTAAAGAAACTAATAATTATGATATACTAATATTTAATTAATTTATATTTCTACTATAACTTATAAATTTTAGGTGAATATGATCTAATCATGTATCAAATACTATGACAAATTTTTGAGTTAATTATTTTAATAAAATAAATTCTTTGGAAATTTAAATAGGATCAAAATATTTTTGTAAAAATGTGGTGATTCAAGTCACATTACAACTTGAACTATTAGACAATTTTTTATTTCCAAATTTCAACTATTAGCTAATTGGTGAATATTTACCACTAAAAAATCATTGAGCTATACACCCCCTTTCAAATTATTGGACCTACCAAGGTTATTCCTAGCTTTTCCCACACTTTCTATGGTGAATCAACTCAATCTATGCTAGCATCTTTATTCCTCTCATGGTACCTATCAAAAAATATTTGTGTATTTGGTCTATGATGCTAGAGGCCGAATTGACTCATTTTCCTTAATGCTTTTTTGTACCAAGGCCTTCCCTTGTGGATTCATCTTTCTTGCATGGAATTTCCTAGTCCCGATTTTCCTTTATATGGATAGATCAAATCCATCAAAATAATTATTTTTTTCCCCAAAGCTTAGGAAGCATGGAACCAGAATCATGATTTATTTAGACCTTTCAAACCTTCCCTTTTTTCTTGGCACATGATTTTTCTTGGAGACTAATCTTGTCTTTCACACAAGTATGCCTAGACTTAACATGCTTTCAAGGTGGAAATACTTTTTGAAGTATTTGGAAAGATAGGAATGTTGCTCTCTTTAATCACTGAATTGTTCATAAGAATATTTTCTTGTACACTAGAGCTATCATTTTATCTAATGTTCTCATGTAAATTAAGGTACAAGCTAACAAATTTGTACTTGAATTTTCTCATCTACTAGTTTCAAGACCACTACGACAATGTCCATTACACTATTGCCTAGGTTCCTCCTAACTTCACCTCCCCTTGAGAATGTTAGCTTAGACACAACAATTTTGGCCAATTGTGATCATGGAAGCTACGGATATCATGGTTATCATTCCCATGGCCCATTGCCTCAAAATTATAGGGATTTTTTTCCCATAGAGGATGGTCCCAACCTTCCTGTAACCTACCATCTCATAGGTGGGATACTAGTTGGATGAAAACTATTTTTTTCTCATTTGTAGCTCACCATTTTTCTTGTTTGTGCTCAACAACCTTTCGAGGAGAAACAAGATGGCCACTATTACTCTCACTATATGGGTGTTGATTAATTATTTCATCCCCAACGTTGCTTTAGGGAAGCTTGATGATTAGGATCCTCCTCCACTACCTAGAGTTTCTTTGGCTACTTAATCTTTTTGTGTGTTTGACCCTTGGTTTATTGTACTTTTTTTTAGACTTTGTGGGTATGTCATATACCACACTACCCCTTCTTTATGAATATTATACTATTTTTCTTTAGTTAATATAAATTTTAATAAAAATTATTCATAAAACAAATATCATATAAATTTATATATCATCATCACATACATAGATTATTCTATATGCAAAAATTGATATGAAAGGATCCATTCCCATTCCATGTTGATGCCTTCTATCCTAATGTAAGATGGGAATACACCACCTCTATCCTATTGGATATACCATGGCATCTTCCTCTCTCTCCCTCATGTGTCCCAATGCAACTTATCTAACTGTTGACCTCATTTCACAAGATTTTTACTTACATGTCCAAATGGGACAAGAAAATTCTCTCTTTAGCCACACAAATCTTTATGCCCCACATCAAAAGACCAATGAGAAAATGACCCTCCCTAATCACTTGACATCCCTGATTACACTTATGGACCATTGTTGAGAGGAGATAAAATATTTGAGGATATAATTTGTGAGGTGAAGGGGAAAAGGGAAAATATAAGAAACATGAGGATAATTCTAAAAATTAGTACCACAACTATTAATCTAGTACCATACCAATGATTAAAGAATGATTTAGGGAAATTGTTAATATTAGATATAGTACAATAATTATATAAACAATGTTTTAGTATGATAGATGTACTAAACTTGATGGAATGTTAGGAATATTTAGAGGAAATGGAGGAGTTATTTAAAGATGTTTTTTTCTTAATGGAAGTCATATATTATACATTAATATTTGATTTTGTAGGGTAGTAGAGCACCCATAACTCAAGAATCCATATATGAAAGACACTAAAGAATTTGGTAAAATGGATATTTTGGGGTTTACAAACATTATGGCAAGATACTTCTAATGGAACTTTTGATTCAAAGAGACATATGGCACCTTGTGAGCATTATTGGACTAACACTGAAGTGAAGAGTTGATGAAAAGTGGTCTATCTTATCGGGCTTTGGGATCATCTTCGCATTCTTCATATTCAAATCAAGAAGAACAAGGAAAAATAAGGGATTGGAAAATGTTGAAAGAATAATTGTATACAATCATCAAACTCTATGAGCCAAATACAAATATAAATCAATTAAGGAACCCACCGTTTCTTACATCCTTAAAAGAAAATAAAATAAGGAGAATTGGAAGGATTAACAAAATAATGGTATTGCAAAGGCATGATCCGAAAAGGAAAGAAATATATGAGCCTAAAAAAAGAATATATAGACTTAAGAAGAAGCTACAAATTATTAAATAATGTGATGATGAAACTTCACCAATCAAACTACTAGAAGAAGTGTTCTAGAAATGTGATTATAAAAGGAGAAGAAGAACGTGAAGGAAGAGGAAAAATGAGAATAACCACAAGAAGCAATAGTGGTATTGCTCATAGCTAGCCACAATGTACATTAAGAAATAATAAAGTAGAAGCTATAGAAGAAAAGTCCATCACCATAAAAGCAATATAGAAAAAAGAAGAAAGGTTGTTGATTAATAAATATATAAACCCTTGAAGGATACAACCATACCAACTAAAGTCTATCAAGAAAATAAAGATAAATAAGAATAATCTTACAAGGCTTAGGCCACATTAACTAAAATTTATCGAGACAATCAAAGTAAAATAGAAGATGCCTACTAGAACAAGGCCACATCAGCTAAGATTCTAAAAAAATTAAGGTAAAGATGAAGATGGATCCTTTAATTTAGAAGTATGTTAAGTAGCAACATAAAAAGAGTCAATAGAACCTAATCCTATTACTTAATGTTATTATCTCATGCATTATCAAAACTATGAATCTTTACTCTAAATCTTAGACTTTAATTATTGTTTAATTACTCTTTTATGTAAATTGTAATAAAAGCTATTGTTTTTATTACATAAGTATTGAATGTAAAAGTTTTACTATACACTACATTATGAACTATGTGAAACACTTGTATAATGTATAATGAAATATTCAAAAAAAAATTAAAGAAATTGTTGTTTGATTGATGAGATATTAAAATAAATCCTAAAAATCAGTTAATTATTTTATCTACAGCTAAAAGATCCAAAAAAAACATCTTCTCAAATTTTAAAAAATATAGCAAAAATATGAATCTCCAAATTACAACATACATAATTTTTTTAAAATACCGAGAGAAAATTGAGTCTAGAAATTAAAATTTAGTTTGCAGAGGGTGGGTACATACCTCCATTGAGCCACAAGGTAAGAGGCGTGGATTCTGTATCATTCTCTGCTTCCACAAAATAATAAAATAAAGCCCGTCCTGCCTTCTCATCCACCGTAACATATCCCCCGTATTGCTTGAAATTTACTTCCGGCTGACCCGGCAGTCTATGGATTAAATCCTCCGCTGGTCCCGCCGTAGTTTTCGCTACACTAATAAGTAAAATATGTACCACAAAACAGAGCCATAACCGGATTTTGGCGGGCACCTCTGTTGCACAGCCAATCAACATCTTTGGAATAGAATCGTTTCTGTTTCAGTCAAATAATCGCCTTAGTCAATAAATGGTTGGCAACTCCTTTTAATATTACAATAAGACAAGAGTAAAAGAATTCAAGTCAAATTATTCAGTCCCATCATGATTTTAATTGGAGGGAAAAAAAAATCTGCACTTGAATGACAACACAGAGCACTGTATTAAAGAATGGGAATATGGGGAATGAATCTAGGCTTTATTTTTGAACAAGACGATTGAAATGGAATATAAAAAAATCTTCAATCAATAGATTTATGTTTTATTTTAGATCTATGGTTCTTCTTTTCTAATTTTTAAAGATCATGTATACATTATTTTTATGTATATGGATATATATTTAAAAGTGAAATAATAGATTTTTATTTTTGTATTGGAGAACAGTCAAATTAAGTCTGTATAGCTTCTGGATTTGATTGTGTGCAAATTTTTTTCATCCTGATGATGGATCATGTAGTGTGATCCGAAACGTTGATGCTAAAAAAATTTGCACACAATCAAATCCAGAAGCTATACAGACTTATGATATGGATTGTGGAAACTTATTATCATTAACAGTCAAATTTATATAATAGCAAAGAAATAATTTTTAAAAATACTGTAAATTATTTTTATTTTTATTTATTCTGATATTATTTTACATCACATTTATACTATTTCTATTATTACATATGTCTATTTCTATCAGTACATGTTTAAAAGTGAATAAGAGATTCATTGGCATGAGTTTTCAACAGTACATTTAGTATAATATTCCCACTTGCATTTTAA
>VDFB02048517.1:0-35131 GCA_007258455.2 Sequoia sempervirens
TATATATATATATATGTATGTATGTATGTATGTATGTATGTATATATATGTATGTATGTATGTATATATATATATGTGTGTGTGTGTGTGTCTATATATATGTATGTATGTATGTATCATAATGTTGCATCAGAATGGGTTGGAAATATTTGTGTACCATACTATTATTTGAAGGTATATAAATATCATAGTTAGTTTTATGAGAGAGTGGTCGATATTAGGTTGGAGTTGTATGTTGGGTATAGAGTGTGACAACAATAATAGAAAACCCATAAACCAATATGATGTAAATGTAAATGGACAAGGAATATGAAACAAAAATTTTGATTCATTTAAATGTAAATGGACAAGGCATATGAACAACGAATTCATACATAAATGCATAAGTAATACTAAAGGAAGGTTTCAGACATATCATAGAAGATGGAGGAAATTGCATCACTTTGGAGGAGCTCATTGCCAATCAAATGTCTCCAACACAAACTCAGAAATTTCAAATTGTGAATAGGTATCTTCCATTGCACAATTGAGGTCTCTTGTATAAATAAATAGGTTGATAGAATTAGAATTGGTACCTATTCAAGTTGAGAAATTTGAATTGTGGAAGGGAATTTGATCTTCCATTAAAGGAATTAATGGTAAAAGTGATATAAAAGGGGTACATAGGAAATTTGGTTGGTGATTTGATAGGGTGTTTAAAAAAATTGTAATTCTAATTAGTTTTAATATTTTGTTCTGATTATTTTAATTTAATATTTATTTGTAAATAATACTTCAATAATTATGTGTTTTTTTGTAAAATTGTATTCCATAGTGAGCTTGAGAGTTCATTTTTGTCATTTTTGTATGTAAATTCACAAAAATATTGGTGTATATGGACATGGTGGAACCAGTAGTTTGTCAAAAAAAGATGAGAAATGGAATAGTTTTATTGTAATTTGTTAAAATATATTTACAACTCATTTAGTTGACAATGGGTTTTGTACATGTCAACTCACTTTTAATGCAATAAAACATATTTTTTGAAAAAAATATATCCATTTGCATTAACCTATTATTGGGAAGGTGACAAACAATATTTATATTATGTAAATAAATATATCAACTTGCATTCACCTAATATTGGGAAGGTGGCAAATAAATAGTCTACCTATGATAGGACATAATGTGAATTTGACATGAACTTGTCTTATCATATTAACAAAAATATTTGAAATTTTAGTTGGCTCTTTTTATTACCCAAAAGTGGGCCCCAGGCTATCACATACTATACCCATGATTGGTCCCATGCCCACGATTGGTGCCTCTCCCTTATCTAAACTTAAGTGAAAAAATAAATGATAGAATGATAGCGACATTGTTATTTAATAGATCTAGAATGGAAAGAAACCAAGTCTTGCCTCACTAGTGGATGGTATTTTCATAATTTTCCTTCATTATTAAATCCATCACGAATAATAGTAAATGACAATAATTTTGTTCATCTAACATTCTTTGTCATCTCAACCAATGTTTGAGCTAGTTGGGATTTCATTTCTATAGTCACACAACCTTCTTGTGTAACAATTGAGATCATTATTAATATTGAATTCTTCCATAAAAAAAATACAGTAACAATTATAATTCACCCTCATTAAAAAAGAACTAAATGTAATATATTTATTCATCCCAAAAACTATTTCGTATATGTGATCCACAATCTAATGCAAATATCCATATTTTCAAGAAATATTTAATGAAAACTAATTTTGTAATAATTTAAATGATTTAAGAAAAAAATTAAAATAAAAGGCTAAGCATTATAAAAGAATATAAGCAACCATTAAAAAATGATTAAATAAATGAACAAAAAAAAAATTCAATTGATATATTTTTAAAACTGGTTGTCAACTTTAAGAACACAAAACCATTTTAGTTGATATTTTTACTTTAAATATTTCTTTTAATTGATTTTTTTTAAACATACGCCTCCAAAATTTTATATATATATATATATAGTAGGTAATAAATTTTATATCAAATTATAAAAAATAATAATAATATAAATATCAAATTTAACTATATGTTACCTTTTAATTAAGCTTATCAAACTATACTTCATAAAATTTATATTGAATCTAAATATTCTTTAAAACTAAATTAATATCTATAAAAAAGAAAATTGCATGATTATAGGAGAAGTATAATTCTTCATCTCTATTAAATGTTTGAAAAAATCCTAATAAAAATCTTCATTTTTTACTATTGAAAATGCTTCATGATTTGACAAGTAATTGCATTGTCAGCCATTTTTTTTATGAGTCATGACACCCATCTTTCATGCCACCCAATAAAAGCAAAGTAGTAACAAAAATGTACCAAAACAAAATGTAGACATATTGTTTAAACATGAAGAAATGTAGATTTAATTGATGGATAACATTAAGAATCAAAATTAATGCCCCACAATTTATTGCACATACATGATGATACATAATTGAAACTTAAATTCTATATAATAAAAGTATACATAAACCATATACTTACAAAACTATAAATAGATTGACCTCAATATTAGTAAGTAGGTCAACATTATATTATAATAAAATAATGCCTCTAAAATCTAATGGAGGGGAGAGCTTATAAATTATCTTATAAACTTCTACCATGGCCACAAAAGATAGTTATTTTCTGAATCCTTTCAAAAAGATAAATGATGATGTTATCCATCACCTAGAAGCATTTTCTACTCCAAGATGTGGTAAAACACAATACTCCAATTATAATAGAAAACCCAACTACATAGCTCATTCCCTGGATAACTCCTCACCATAAATATCCTCTTCTTCTTCATCAACATTTATCTCTAATGGAATGCTTGCAAGACAAGGTTTAACTTGCTGAGGGCTGCAACAAGTTGTATTGAGTTGGAGGCCACATAGGTCTAAATTGTATGACAAGGAAAATGCACCAAATGTGTAAAATTGTCTCCCTTCTGGTATCTTTATTGAAAGATTATTGTGGGACATGTCCAGGTAACCCAAGAATGTGAGCGACTACAAATCCAAAGGGATAATTCCAGACAGTTGGTTGTGTGAGAGATCAAGAGACTCCAACTATAGAATTTTCCCAAACTCTCTGAGATTTCACCCCTAATATGGTTTCTTGAAATGTTGAGAATTACTAAACCCTCAAGAAATCTTATGTTTGGAGGAATTTCACCTATTAAATTGTTATTTGATAAATCAATACATTTTACCAATGCCAATGATCTTACAAATTCCATCACCTTTACTTTGTTAATGATTCTTGCTCGACCTACATCGATTCAATCATCACTTCCAGTAAGAAACATTTCAGTGCCGAGTGTTTGATTTTTCATAGCCTACAAGGATGAGATGTTAGCTGCAGTAATTCCTAAAATTATGTTGGATGAAATATCTAAGATTTGTAGAAGTGGAAATGTTGTAACTTCTAAGGGTATTGTGCCATTAAATCTATTTGACCTTGAGATCAAAATATTAAGATTTTGTAGTTTCCCTATCCAATTTCGAATGACCCCTTTGATGTTGTTGTTGCTCAAATCTAGTATCTCCAACTGCTTATAGTTTGCAAGAGAGGATGGGATGTACAAATTCAGTTCATTTCTATCAAATTTTAATGTCTGAAGAGAAAGAATGTCTCCAAACTGTCGTGGAAACTTTCCCTCCAAATAATTGTTCTCTAAGTTCAACATCTGAGTAGAAGGGAAATTTTTGAAACTAGTAGGAATGTTACCTGTAACCTTGTTATTTGAGAGATCCACAACCCATATTTGGCATATAGAATGTGGAATGCTACCATTGAGATAATTTTGACAATAAGAGAGATATTCAAGATGATGTTCACCAATTTCTTTTGGAATGAATCCACTAATTTGATTCTCTGACACGTCTAACACCAGTAGCTAATCAAAATCAAGTGGAAGCTAACCTTGAAAATTATTGCTATGCAAATCTAGAGTCTATAATTGACTTCCCATCAATGAACGAGGTAGAACTCCTACACAGTGATTATGAGAAAGATTGAGATACAAAAGAGAATTGAAGCCCCATATCCACTAGGGAATATTTCTTGCAAGACTGTAGTTGGAAAAATCCACATTGAAAAGCTCATATTGAGGTATTAGGAATGTTGGAAACCCACCATCCATGTTGCATGACCCTAAATCTAGCGTTGCCAAAGAAAATTTAGGAATCCATGTTGGCTTGATCTTGACAGTTAAAAGATTATTGGAAATATCTACCTAGGGAAGTTGGATGGGATTATCAAGGTGAGGCTCTGAAAAAATGCCACTTAGCCTATTGGAGTATAGGAAAAGCCTTCACAGTTTTGAAAGATTTGAAATTTTGAGAGGGATGGCACCTTCTAATTTTTTTGTTGCTTAGATCAAGAAATTCCAGAGATGATATTCGACCAATGGAAAGGTGTGTTTTACCCTTCAATGCATGTTGGCTTAGATCAAGGATTGTAAGGCAGTGAAGCTTAGTGTCAAGGGATGGAATGCTTCCCTTCAATTGATTGTTACTCAAAACAACATGTTAGAGGTTCAAAAATGTCATCAACAACATTGGGGGAATGCGACTATCCAACTGGTTGTCAAAAAGAACAATATAGGCCAAAGGAAAAGGTCTTCTCAAGGGAGGTATATCCCCAAATGGAGGGATGTGCCCTCTTAACATATTATTAGAGAGATACAATTCTTTAAGCGCTGCTAGATTTTCCATCGTAATTAAGTTACTTTCGACATAACAGTATGAGAGATCCAAGAGAGTTAATGAGGAAATGTTGGCAACAAAATCTAGAATACTTCTTTCCACTACTATATACCAAAGAAGAAGGGTGAGAAGGGAAGTAGAGTGTTGGGGTAGAATGCTTGACAACTTCCCTTCTAGATCTAAGTTATCAGACAAGTTTGCTAGTTGCAGTCTTAGAAGGCTTAGTAGGAAAAAGGGATGATACCATTGAATTCATTATAAGAAAGTTGGAGGTGGGTTAGATTGCTGAGGTTGGGAAGGGAAGGGGGAATTTCCCTAGAGAGAAAACAAGAGGAAATTTGTAGAGAGGTTAGAGTGTACATGGTGGAGAGAGCATTGTCCAACTCATTGCTTTACACTCCTGACATATCCACTTTTTCCAAGATAAGCTCTCATAAATCTCTCATGTTTCTTGTCCACTTCTACATGTCCACCATTCTCAACCAAATCCAATGGTAGAAAGAGAGATACAAGTAGTACAAAGAAGACATGTTCCCCAGCTTCCTAGGAATATCTCCACAAAACCCAGCCAGTGATAAAATCAATTCGCGCAAACATTTGAGTCTACCCAATCCAGGAGGGATGGGAACTTGAGAGAAGTTATTGAAGCTAAGATCCAAGTGTTCCAACTATTCCAGATTGAAAAACGGGGAAAGAAAATATTGAACTAAATTACTTAGAAGGCTTTTGAGATTAGGGTGATCACCATAATCATAACGAGCATCCTCAAAAATGTGAAGATTCAGATGAATGACATGAGTTGTTTGAGGATGGCATTGGATTCCTTTCCACTCACAACAATTGAAACCATTCCATGAGTTTAGTATTTGGGAGGGATTGTGAATCTCTTTCATGGCCTAGACAACATTAACTACCATTAATGTGGAAGAGGAGAAAAAAGGCTACAATTGCCTAAAACATTTTGATTACATGCCACATGCACCATTTGTTGGCTTCTAATTGAATATATAAGGAATTCCTTGAAGTCGTCTCCAATTCTTTGGGTGAATGTGAGTGGAGAAGTTTTATGACATCTAAGAAAAGAATGGAAAACTTGATAAATGTATGATGACTCGATAAGGTATTGCAACATATTGGATGCGAGTAAGAGCTATCGTGTCTTCTAATGATTATAACATGTGTAGTATTTTAATTATCTTTCTAGAATAAGGAGACTAAATGTGGAAGTAGAAGTACCTCCATTATTTTGTCAGAAACAACTTTCCAAGTAAACCAAATTCAAAGCACACTAAAAGGTGAATAAATTACTCAAACCACATTGAAGGCATTAATTTTTTGTGCAATGAACTTTCCCTTCACTAGCAATTGCAAAACTCTTAACTATGTTCAAATTGATGGGAAGTCTGTAGTAATGGAAGAGGAGGCATGAAAGTAACTAATTTTTTTGACAACAAACCATTCCATTGCCTTGCATATGAATTGGTATATATCAGGCATATATCAGTTATATATCCTTCGCATGTTTTATTTCCTTGTTTCATTCATTTAATCTTTGTACTCTGCACCATGACCTTTCAATTTCAAATGCTAGTTTGTTTGCATGTTTTCTAGGTTCATTGCAAGATATTATGTGAGTATCCAAGGAAGAAGATCACATTCCATATTCATTGTGCATTGCAGATTTGTGATTCAAAATTTAGACCTTCTTATTCTCTGTGTCTGCTTTAACCCCAATGAATAGATGGGAGGAACTATAAGGCCAATGAAATCTCTGAAAGTTGGATGGACATTAGTACAAAGGAAGCAACATCAAAATCACCATATACTTAATTGTACATAGCCTTGGACAAACTTAGCATCTAAAAATTTTCTTTCCTTTGGATATGTGGAAGGTTTTGAGCATATTAAATTTTGTTTACTTTACTTTGCTTGTCAATTTTTTAAGTATTTAAGATAATCATATTATTTTAATTGTTGAATTTCCTTTTCTTTCAAGATATCACACATGGTTCATCAGAGTTTTGTAGCCCAATGAGTTTATTTTCAAAATATTGTTTATTTAGATGATTTTAATTCAAGGCAACTCTAGAACTAATCCTTATTTCATATCTTCTTTATATTGTAGAAAAAAAAATTTATCTTTCAGATACTCTAGCCCTAGCTAAGTTATTAAATATGGTTAAATCTCAAAGGGATCTCCAACCTCTCAAGAAGGTTGTGTGTGAAGTTCATAATGGTGCAATGCAATATCATATAGTGAATATTGAAGGATTCTAACACCTGGTGAGCATGGGCATAAACATCAGAGCCAGGAAGAATTATTTAAATTATTTTTTCTATAGAATTATGCATTATTTTAAAATATAGTCTAATTATTTATAAACTATTATCAAAACTGGTAGTATTAAAAATGTAATTACAATGGATTGTTAAATAAATTTTGAACGTCTCTCTATCAAAAGTCACAGGGAATTCAAAGATCATTTTGCAACAATTGTAACTGCTCCTTGCAATATTATAAATTAGGAATTTCCCATTGTAAAGGGGTAGGGCTGGGTATAAAAAAATTTCACTAGTTGTAGTGGAGAATCAATGCACACACTATGTAGCTAGTTTCTCAAAAAAATACACTTTTTTTTCTCAATACGTTTTGTATAGTGAATGATTAATATGAATTAATTCAGTGAATCTTCTTGTTATCTATGTTCTTTTAAGATTAATCATTCAAATTATTTATGTGCACACTCATGGCTAAATATGAAACATGAACCTTTCAAGTATTTTCTCTCAAAAGCTCACATCATTTTCTTTGATAGTATTTTCTGTCAAAAGCTCACATCATTTTCTTTGACAGTTATGCTCAAGTATTTTTTAGTAAATGCATAGATAGAGAATATACAATGGGGATTTTATGATATCTATATGTTAGACTAATTTTTGTTTGTTTGGAGTTTGATGCAAGGTTGCACGTACCGCATTCTCTAAAGAGGGAAATTATCATTTGAGTAGAGAGGTGGTGTTGGAATGCTTTGGAAAATTCCATCTAAGCTAGGGTTAGGTCAAAATGATCTACAAACCCTAGAAGAGTGTAATAGGAGTCTTATTTTGAGATAAGTCTTTTATGTGATTCTTGGATGTGGTTGTGTCATAGGTGGTGTTAGGGTTTTGAAAACCAATTTCCCTACCTTCTTTTTGTCAATGAATTTAAACCAAACAAGAATATATGGACATGTAGGAGAAACCTACATACACCATTGTGGGTGTACACATATGGATGTAATCATATATGGTAGGTGAATTTATGAGCCTGCGATTGTACATATGCATGCATATGCACATACGCGTGTTGATGCATACAGGCCTAAACGTGTGCATCGATGACTGTTTAGTTTAATTATCCCCTTCCTGATAGGAAACCTAATTTTTGGCACCTGAACTCGTTGGTATGGTATTATCACCTATTGAGATTGAAATTATGCCAGATGGCCTATATATATATATATATATATATATATATTAACATTATTATTCTTCTTCATAAAAGGTATAACCATGATGCATGACATCACCTTGAGGTATTAAATAAATAATTTTATACCTCTTTTAAGGTTTGGAAGACCAATGTTTAATTTATAAATATTTAATTTGATATTATTTTTCAAAAGTGAATAATTTATTAAATTTAAAGAAGTTATAATGTTTTACCACCAAATTTTGTTGAGGTAAAGATTAAAATATTAAATATGTAATTTTAACCCTCTCATTTGAATAGAGGATGCAAGGCCATCTTGAGTTGGTGGGATAAGTTACATCCTTATTAAATTTTAAATTAAACCATATTGCCATAATTTTGGACGTAGGCTAAAATCTTGCTTAGTGGTTCCTTTTTTTAAGCCACAAAAGTGGCATAGTATCTAAGAAGATTTTGTTGGCTATATCCACCACCTTGAAACATTTTTTCTTTCATTGATACTTTATCATGCTCAACTTTATTTTGGAGGGAGTTAGACAAAATTGAGGAGGTGGTTATCTTAACCACCTAATATTCAATCAACCTCCTTTAGTTGAAGAAAATTTCTCATTCAACAAACACATTTATTGCTAGGAAGGGAGGAGAGGATTCAATGGTTTTGGATTGTAAGGAGGAAGCTATCAATACTGAAATTAGGAGAGCTATTTGGAGCTCGGATTGCTTTTAAAAAGAAAAAGAATAGAGATGAATACAATAGGAGGTAGGCTAAGTTGAAGAAATACTAGGAGTTCTTGTCTCCAGTTGCTCATTTTTAGACTTATCAAGTTACAGATATTTATATAGGCATGTATTACTCTTGAGTAACTTATTCTATGAGATGTAATTTTTTTCTTGATACAAGATAATACTATGAGAAAATGTAACATGTGTGACATTCTTTTAAGCGAATATCACTATTTCTTATTTACAATTTGATCTCTACAACATGGTTAGAGTGAGTTGTAGTAGAAAGTTCATTTTTTTTGTCTTGATTGACAAAAATTCCTAGCTACATTTCTTGGTTCCTTAATGGTTATTCTAGAAAGAGCTTAAATAGGATGAGTTTGTAGCATGCTTTAGTTTTCTTTTGTTCTTTTCTAACCTGAAATGAAAAGAAAATCAAGAAGGTTAGCATGAAGTTTAACCAAGAACAATGCTATTGTAAAATAAGATAAGAGTCTAAATATTGGAATGTGCATGCAAATGTTTAATAATGAATGAAAGAGATTTCAATTAAAAAAAAAGAAAGAACTATTTACTGCTTGATGCAAAAATAAATTCTTGGTTATGTTTGCATACTACTAGGTATCTTGTTGTGCATGCCATCTAGATGGTCAAAATGCGTTAGGTACAATGTCAACACCAAATAATCTAAGGGGTTGAAAGGTTTTTGTTTTTCCTTCTTGAGTTACAAACACTATTATTTTCTCTATTGAGGGTGTATGTTCTAAGTTGAAATTGTTAGCCATGGAATTTTGAAGGATTTCTTAAGACCCTAGTTTAAATTATAATGATCACATGTGGTAGGTAGTCAAGAGGAGTGTGTCTTATTTGAAAATATTTAACTAGGTTAAGAGAGTTTTCCCTAGGATAGGTGTCCTTGGTAAGAGTAAAGGGAAGAGAGAAAGTCTCTCAAAATCCGTAGATTAGAAGAGTTTTCCAAGTCGAGCAAGGTGGGTGAGTCTTTACAGTAGTACAAAACTATGGCCATAGTAGGTGTAGGTGCCATTGACTACACTTTAGTACTCATAGTAACTTAGATACCTAACTAACCAGAGTTGCTAGCATAGTAGGAAGGTATCTTTAGTAGCGTGGCAGAGTTAGATAGGTAGGGTTTACCACCAAAGCTCAGATGGCATTTCTTGAGGGTTTTCAACATTTCCTTTCATAAGAAGGGAAGGGCCCCATCCAGTTAGGGAGGTGTGCTGGGGACTACATAGGTTTGTGGTTGGTGGAAAAGCACTTAGATGATGCTTTCCCTCACATGCAAATGGAAAGCTGAGTCTTGGAAGACACGGGACCAGATGAGGACTTATAATCTCTTATCCTTGTAACTCTTGATTATCTAGTACTTGAATATATGAATTCAATTCAAGTTTTGTGTTGTTTAAGTAGAATACTAGCTTACTTGTGATTATGGTAGCAACGGTTGCATTTACTATGATTTTATTCAATGATGTTTAAAAAAAAAGAATACTCTAGTTGAGTGAAGAGTCCTTATTGTTTTTATTTCGAAGTAATGTGGTTGTTACATCAAGGATACAATTCAAGGGACAATTTAGTAGTAAAAGAAATATAGTAAAGAAAATTAAAGATAGTAGGTTTCCACAATCCATATCATAGATTTGTACTGCTTCTAGATTCGATTGTGTAAGGAGTTTTTAGCATCAACATTTTGAATCACACTCTGTGATCCGTCATCAGGATAAAAGAGAGGAAGAGGAGAAAAATGATGGATCATGGATCACGGAGTGTGATTCGAAACATTGATGCTAAAAACTCCTTACACAATCAAATCCAGAAGCAATACAAATACATTAAAGAAAAATTAAATATAAATCACAACGAATTGAAAATATTTACCATAGATCAACTAAAATATCAAATAAATAAATAAAAAATGAAAGATAAATGAAAAATATGAAATGAAACTTTTTTCCATCACAAAAAAATCAAATATAAATCACAAGTAAAAATCAATGATAAATCACAAAGAAAAATCAAAATCAAAATAAAAGAAATTTAATAAAAAAATCAAAATTGAAATCAAAGATATTTGATCAAAAAAATCAAAAAGAAAAATCAAAGGAAAATCTCAAAGAAAAAGAAAAATCAAAGTCAAACATAAATCTCAAAGAAAAATCAAAATCAAAATCAAAGAGGTATCCTTCAAAAAATTGAAATGAAAGGGATTTTATTAGAAAGAGAAATCAAAGATAAATCACAAATATTTGAAAATATTTATCATAGATAAATTAAAAAGTCAAATAAACAAATCAAAAATAAAGAAATTTAAAAGATGAAATAAATAAGTCAAAGAGATTTGATCACAAAGATATTTCTAAGTTTATATATATATATATATAAGTTTTAAATATTTCTAAAGTTAAACAACACATACAATTTATGTCCCCAAGTATATAATAAATAAAATAGTTTTGAAATAAAATTATACTATCTACTTAATGAATAAATTATATTTGATTAAATTAACATATTAAATTTAATAATTGAGTATTCAACTTTATATTAAAAAGTTTCATAAGAAAAGTGAATTTAAATTTTGTTAATTTTTTAATTGATTAATAAAATTTTAGTTCTTTCTTTTCTACATTTAATTAATTGATGAATGTTACTTATTGTTTAATTATTCTAATAGTTTGTGACAAAAGTGAATCTTAACTTTTATTATAATGACTAGTCTACAAGAGAAAAATAATTAATATACTTACAAAAATGGTTTTAGTAGATCCTTGTGAATCATTAAGAAAATACTTGTTTTTCATTTCATTAAACAACTCTAACTGTGTACCTAAATAGAACTAAAAGATTCTAATACATTGATTAAAATGAAAATTGAAAACATGAGAAAAGAAACACCCAATAAAGTAGGACCTCCAAATATTACTAGAATAAGAGGATATTTGAAATTTGAATTACAATTTATTTTTAGATTGTATAATTTGATTTATATTTTATTCTTTACAATAATCATATGTTTCCCTTGTATCTCCATTTTCTATTTTATGGCCCATATCTAGTCTCGGCCTCTCCTCCTGCATCTTCGCTCTAGGCTCCTCCCTCCCTCTCCCTCCCCCCTCCTCTTTCTCTCTCTCTCTCTCTCAGTCTCTCTCTCTCTCTCTCCTCTCTACTCATCCCTCTCCACCTCCTCTCCTCCCTCCATCTCTCCTTCCTCCTTCCACCCTCTCCATCCTCCTCCCCTTCCTTTTCCATTCCTCCCTCCATTTCCTCCTTCCTTCCTCCCCTCATTCCTCCTATCCCTCCATCCTCCACTCCTCTCCTATCTTCCATTCTTCTTCCATCCACCTCTCCCTCCTATCTATCTATCCATCTCTCCATGCCATCATCTCCATCCATTCCCTCCTCATCATTTATCTTTATCATTTGCATCCTCTTCTCTATTTCCCTCTTCCATTCAGATCCAAGAATAACCCTTCTCATCTGACTTTGGGCACTCTTTCTATCCAGTTTGTTGTTGGATTCCTTCAAACAAATTTATTTAGTAAAATTTATTTATATTATTTATTTATTTTATTTAAGTCATTTAATTTTCCATTTACTATATAAAATTCATTTTATTTTATTTATTCATAAAATTATTATTTATTTTATTCCATTATAAATTATTTATTCCATTTTGTTTGTTTCATTTATTTTGTAATTTGCTTTTCTAGAATTATATATAAGTTATTTTCTAGTTAATAGTTATTTTATGTATTATATAATTTTTTTATTAATTTTTAAAAAATTATTTTATTTATTTTATTTAAAGAATCATTTTTATTTTATTTATTACATAAATTTTATTTTTATTTATTTTATTTGTTTTATAATTATGCTCCAGGATTGTTTTAGTTAAATAGTTATTTTATTTATTATATAAATTTTATTTTTATTAAAAATTTATTATATTTACATATGTCTAACTTGTATATACTAAAAATTTCTTATATATATATATGTCTAAAAAATTTATTTTTATAAATTTATTATTTCATTTGTGTGGGACAATTTTAAAAAAATCATATATTATTTATTATTACAGTTAAAAACATATTGCTAAATTTATCAGTTAAACTTTTGAAAAAAATTATTCTAAAATAATTAGAAAATCTAAATGCATATACTTTTATAACAAATATATATAACTAAAATTAAATAGCATATTCCCTACAACTTTAGCTGTCGAAAAAAATAAAGAATTATCCACGTGTTGCATTACAATAAAGATAGTTGAGATAAATGAGCTCAATTAAACACGTAGACAAGTTAATCACAACACTTCAAATTACATGTCGCAAGGGCAAGTGTCATTTCCTTTAATTCAAAATCTCACACATACTTTATCTTTCTCATCTTAACTTGAGCATTTGATCATTTGAAAAAGATTTCGCAAACCTAAACATTCTTCTTAAATTAGAGTTTTTCTGCTTGAGTTTTGAGATCAATTATCAATGACATCACAAAAATATAATGGGGAGGCATTATTCGATTTGGGACATCCATTTCTACATGACGCTGTAGATAGCTTTGTAAAAGCTGCAGGAGTATGATTTTTTAGGTTTTTCTTTTTATTTAAATGTATATTATAGGGTTTTTGGCTAGTTAATTTAATTGTTGGCTTCTTTTGAATTAATTCCCTGCTAAGTATCAAATAATACGAGTGTATTGAAATATGATTCTGCATGCAGATAGGAGCTATGTAGGCTGTATCACGAGAGGCTTATTACACTACAGTTGATGGTCTTATTTAGTTTTCTGGTTATTCTTTTTTTGGAATTAGCTCGGTTTGCAGAAGCCTATTTTCTTTTTTATGTTTATTTTAAGTTAGTGGTTTTAATATTTATGCAGGGTTTGGCAGCCAAAAATTTATGAAGATGAAAATGGTAGAGACGTATTGGTTAGAAAGAAAATGGTAGAATGCATTTTTTTGAACAAAAAATGAGGGCATGGAAATATTCTCATGCATTGTGTGGGACAATTTTCATTCTTATGATCCATATGAAATTCGACAGGGAATTTTACAGACACTAGAGTTTTAGCATATACAATTTGAATTTTTATTCCACTAAACTTCAATCGGAATCATGCGCTCAATTCCCCGGTTTTAGCTAATTCTACACCCAACCCATATACCTATTTCAGTCACGTTTCTTGCACGACTTTCATTGAAGCTTACCTAAAGTGACCCCACAAGTTTCATACTGTATTCAAAATTTTCCCCTTTCATTGCATTTGGAAATCTTCAAAAAGCCTCTGTATGTGCTTAGTCCACCCATTTTTTGCCATTTCTATACCCAACCCACATACTTAATCGTCCCACATTTCATTTGGGCACTCTTAGATTTTTTGGCTGCTGCACAGTCTGCAAGCACTGGTATGCCATTGCGACTGAACCTTCCTTTGGAGCACGCCTCAAAGATCATAAAAGGCCCTGGTTTTTCCTTTATGGCCAAAACAACATATTCTTGAAGAATAACCAGGCCTTTGGCTTCGACCCAAAAGCCCATAAATGGATTCGCTTGCCTGTATCTTCGTTTCCAGAGTCATGCACGGGGGATTCCTTGGCAGGTTCAGAAGGATTTTGGCACGGGTCTGCTGGAGCTTACGGATTTGGAGAATGTGATGGTGTTGTGCGTGCTAAGAGAGGACGTGGGTCACCCGTGAACAAGCCATTTTGTACTTGACTCATTTCATCCTTCCCCGGTTCAAGAGCTAATGAGATGGACGGGCCAGATAGCGTCGGTGGAGAGAATTTTTAGCCAAAGAAATTTCATGGGGTTCCCACCGGCGTCAGACTGCTGGAAATGCCGGTGGGGTTCCCCCACATATAATAGCCTATCAGCTAAGTATGTTAAATGATTAATAAATTATAAATATATTATAACATATTATAATATATTTTAATTTATAATATATTATTTAAAAGGAAAATATAATTGAAATTGATTATTATTTTAAAAATATATTGGAATAAAAAAAATATTATTAATTGTGATTTTTTTAAAAGTCTTTTAAAATTTTACAGTTTTAAAGTATTTTGAACATATTTAAATTTTAAAATACATCGATCTAAATTTATCTTTAATTGTACTAGTGAATTTAATATATTTACTTTGTTACTCAATTTTTTTAGAAATTTGATTATTGTTTCATGATTATGCTTTCTTTATTTTCAGTGTTTACAATTTTATAGTTCTACGGAGAAGTAATATGTTTTCAACATTAACTTAGTATATAAGTATTAAATAATTATTATTTTAAACTCCTGGTTTTTAAAGTAGCTGATTTATTTGTAATGTTTTTAAGACTTTAAAATATGGGTCAAAGACCAAAGTAAACAGTGCACTAGGTTATGATGCAAAATGGTTTTAAGAATTGCATTTTCTTTCAAATTAGCTAAGTTTGATCATTCATGAAAATGGTATGAGTTACACTCAGATTTGAAATTGAAATAGTAGCAAATTATGGAATCTACTTTCTAAGGCTTTTTTTTTTTTGAAAATAATGAAGATTAAGGGTTTCAAGAAGGGGGGCCACCAACAATGGTCATGTTTCTATCAAAAAGCCAACATAGCGTCTTTTGTGGCTTCCCTAGAAAGTTAACTTTTTTAAAAAAAATTAAAAATCTGAATATATAATATTTTACAAATTTTCAAAGTGGACACATCTTGAAAAGCTAAAATTTGAGTGTGCTCCCCACTATTTTTTTTGAAAAATAATCAAAAATTAATTTTTTATCAAGTGTAGAATGAAGTCTAGTTTATAAAAAATATAATTTCTTTCAAAATTTGATGAACGAGTAAAAATGTATACCAAAACTAGGACATGTTGAATTTTGACAAAAAAATGAAGGCACTAATAGGAGAATTTATATAGGTAAGATAGAACCTAGCATCATCACAGTTTTTATATAAACTTGCATTGAAAGACCTGCAAGCCTGATGGTTAAGACAACCAAAAAAGTTTAAAATTATGTTACACTTTCACAAAATCACATCCAATTATGGGACTTAGTTTTTCTATAAATTTTAAACTCTAGATCATTCGAAGGGCCGAAATTATTGTGTATTTTTTTGTAATCATAGACAAATACAATCTAGGTGTGGAATTTTTCTATTAAATTTGGTGGAGTTAATTTATTTATCTAAGGATTATGCCTATATTGCATGCATTTAGATTCAGTGCTATGGTGATGGAATGAGTATTATGTTTTAATTACAATTTCTAAATTGATGATATCTTTTCTACATTTGTAGAATTAAGTAGGGTTTCATCCCAGATCTGCATGTGATTGATGGTGTTCTGGTTGAATGAAATTCAAAAATCTTATGCATTTGTGCTTCCTTCAAAGATTGCCTTCTATTAATAGTGAATGCGTGAATGTTATTTTTGTTACCAATTGTTTGAAAGATCTTGTTTAAACCTACAAAGATGAATATTGTTGTCTAATTAGAATAGATTTATAACAATCCTTGTTACCCTACCTTTTTTTCGTTTTATTTTACAAATGATTCATACTTTGTATGAAAGAGAAATAAACTAAGTTTGTCAATATGCTATTTTGTGAAATATAATCTATCATTTTGAGTTATTGAAATTACCTATGCAATTGCATATAAATTTCCAATTATCTAAATTCTAGATTTCATTGTGGAGTTACATTGATCTTACAATTGTGTTATCCACATAGTCAAGACCTAATAGAAAAGGAACCTTGGAGTACTTCTCACTACTTTTCAATAGAGGCAATAAACCTTTGTTTCCTACCATGTTGTGAGTGACCAAAACCACCCTTAGTAGGTAGCAACAAGTGATGGGAGGCAGTGGAGTTCTACCTAGAAATGGTGGTGTTGGGCTACTAACTCGCCACTTCAACGAACAATGGATAGAAATTATGCTATGGAGTATTAGAGAAAACCAAGAAGCACAGATGAAAGAGGTGATAAACATCGCCATCCTCAAGGAGTTAATAGGTGTCTATAACTTAGTGGCCAAAGTGGTGGTTTTGGCCCTCTTGGTTGCTTAGGTTGGAGAAGAAGGGGGTGAGGAGCTGGGGGTTGTTGCCAGGGAGATGGAATTAGATGTTGATGTTTAATGACACATTGAGTCTATATTTTAGCTCACAAATATAATTTTTCTTTTTTTCATGCATTTTATGCCATGTTTCTTTGTTGTATTTAGGGTTGGGCTCCCTTGTGCCTAGTTTATACAAACACACACACATATATACATGTATACATATGCATATATAAATATATATACATTCATGAAATAATATGAGTCATACATGGAGGTGAGCATAGATTGTGGCTTTTAAGTTGAATCACATTTCAAGATAAATTCATGGAATCAAAGAAGTCAAACCTCTCAAAATGAGATCATCATGTAAAAAATCTCAACACAAAAATCAATAATTGTACATTTGAAAATTTATTCTCAACATTGTCGAGTTTATCTTCTCTTGAATATATATGTAAAATATATATTTGATTTGAGTAATAATCTCAAATGAGAAATCATAGTTATAAAGGTATCATGGCTATGTTGGCATGCCAACATAGCCATGATACAACATAGAAAACTTTAGTTAAAAAATAAAAGAAATACAAAAGTGGTTGCGAGTATAATTTTATTTTATTGGTTATCAGTGATTAACAATTATTATAAAAAATATAGTATTTTTCAATTAATAATTTTCTATTAAGTCACTTGTTTTTTAAATGCATACTTAAATTGGTCATCTTTTGTAGCATTTCTTTTGGAGGACATCAACAAAAAAAAAAGAGAGAAAATGATGCATGCCAAGAAATACAATTATTGACCCTAATTAGATGAGATGATGTTAATGGGGTTTTCTAGATATTGACAATTGGAATGTTGATACTCATTTGAACATTGCTCATCTTAGTAAACAAAATAATTCATTTTTAATATTGATCATAATTAGTGTATTATGTATGCATTACTTGTTTTAAATTTGATTGTTCTCTATCTAAGAATCATAATGATAGAAGAAGTAATATGAAGATGTCAATTTCAACTTTGTGTAGTTGTAAACAAATAAATTGTGAATTTATTATGCTTTAATTACTTTTATCTTTGGTACTTCTTTATGATTTTATTTACACTATTTATCTTGATTTGCACTAGTAATTCTTTGTTGTGAAATATGAATTAATAGTTTGTAATAGCTCAATTCATCAAAAAATAGAAATTGAGAACCACTTGCATAGCAATATTAACACTACAATGCCATTAAAAAACTATAGCTTACATCTAGTTCTAGATCTGATCCTAATAATATTTATTTTTCATTAAAAAAAATGGGTGTCCCATATTCCACACACATTCATGTCTGAGATTTGTAATACTACTGGTATCTATGATAGTAAGAGTATTAAATTATTATTTGACTTGTGAATGTAAGTGTTGGATTTTTATATATGTTTGTTTTTATAAAAATGTTGACAGTAAGAAGTACTAATTTATTATTTGATTTTTCAATATGAGTGTTTTTTAATTACTATCTGATGTGTGAATGCAAGTGGATCATGTTTTTTTCAAAACCTAAGAAAATGCATCCCCTAAGAACATTCGTCCACTGATCCAAGTGGATCATGTTTTTGTCAAAACCTAAGAACATGCTACCACTTATCATTTTGATGTGGGACCAAAAATTTCTAAGAGAACCCTTGCCTCTTACAATCTCCTTCTTCTTCGGGTCTCCACAAAACCCCTCTTGTGCCTAACCCCACTTCTTTGCCCTCTTCACCCTCCTCCCCCAGCTACACACCCTCCACTTCTAAAAAACCATTCATCAAAGATGTAATTTTGTCATCACAGAGTAGAGCTCTGAAGAGGAAAAAATAGACTCCCCCTTGTAGCAATAATCATGATATGAAGATCAAGCCCCTTTTTTTGACCAAGTTGCTAATAGCCCTTTGGTGGATACTTGTGATGGTGCAGCAACAAATCAATTCAGTGTGTTATAGTCAACCGAGGAAGACTTCCCTGATTCCACCTAATGAATTGTAAAATTCAGTCTTCGAATGTGCAAGGTCTTTCAATTTACGCACCTAAGTTTCGAGTCAAACATTCTATCTAGAATAATCAGATCGATGTTCTCATGATCCAAGAAGTAAAAGTTGGTGCAGTCTACCTTGATATGACTCTAGCTACCATTTGGCCTGAAGCTCATTTTTTGCATACCAACCATAATGAGGGTGGTGGTGGGGTAGTTTTGGGCCTCACTTTGTGGCTCACTAAGCATATTCTTGCCTCTAGTATTGATCCAAACAATCATTGTGTGTGGGTCACCACTCTTCTCCATGATCAGATTATAGGATTTTTCTCTATTTATGCACCCAATGCATCTACAGAAAAAATTTCCCTTTCAGAATGGTTATACAGTAATCTTCCTACTACTAATTAGGTCTTGGGGGGTGATTTTAACATGGTTGAGCACCCTTCTAACCATAGTTTTCTATCCATGGCTCGTTTATCACATCCTGAGCTTGAAGCGTGGACTCTACTCGAAACTCCCTTGGTGTCCATGATGCTCTTCTTGGAAAAAAACATCTGCAAATGCCTCATTGGTTTACTTGGAACAACTGTCACGAAGGCCCCCTTAGGAAATTGAGTCGGTTAGACCATTTTTATATATCTGCTAATTGCCGCATTCTACCCTATCCTGATGGCCGCCTTGTTTCTTTGGACCTATCTACAACCCTCTCTTACTAGGTTCCCATCATTACCACCCTTTCCTTCTCTAACTCCTCCCCCATTCATAAAGATCTTCTATTCAAACTAAATATTTCCCACCTTAATAAGTGAGATTTTATTGATGGAATCCTAGGAATTTGGAAGTCAGAACCCAAACCTCATCATGCCAATTGGATCAGCTGGTGGGTAAATATGATTGCTAGATGTACTACCTTCCTTCGGGACTATGGTAGAAAGGTAGCTACTAAACGCCGTAGATTAGAGAAAATTCTCAAAGGCCAGCTTGAACACGGGCACTCTCTTTTAGCCTAAAATTTCCATGACACCACAATTCAACATGTGGTGGTCAATGCTGAAAATTTGCTTCGTAATTTTGCAGCTTATAGAGGGAAAGGTGCTCAAATTCAAGCTAGACTATAATGGATCAAAGATGGTGACATGAGCTCTAAATTCTTCTTTCAATACCTTCAACAAAAACAAAAAAGTGAATGCATTTTTTCTATTAGAACTGATTATGGCAGTCTGCAAAGTAGCCATGCTGACATCATGAACACCTTCTATGCACACTTTAGAAAAAAATTTAGTGATGACTCTAAGGATGATGTCCTCCTTCCTTATCTGGAAGAATTTATTGTTGGCTGTATTCCCAAGAGAATTGATGTCGATCACAGTAAATTCCTTGACTTCCTTCTCACCTTAGGGGAAATCAATGATGCGCTCCTTTGCATGGCCTTGGAAAAAAGTCCTGGCATAGATGGCCTTCCAGTTCAATTTTATAGAGCTCTTTGGCCTCACATCGGAGAGGATTTTTATAATGTTTATCTTGAAGGAATAGAACATGGGTCTTTAGGTGGCATCATCAACCAAGGGTTGATTAAGCTTATCCCCAAAGGTAAAGAGGAGGACACCATTAATGGTTGGAGGACTATTACTCTCCTCAACACGTCCTACAAAATAATTGCTAAAGCTTTGGTTTGAAGAATCAAACATACCACACAAGAGATAGTTCACCCCGAGCAAACTGGTTTCCTTGGTGGAAAATTCATCCTAGATAATTTGGTTCTTGCTTGGGAAATTGCAGAGCAGGCCCAGCAATTAGCCCAAGATGCTCTAATCATTAAGGTGGACTTCGATAAAGCATACGATCACATTTGTTGGCCATTTATTCTCAAAATGCTAAAGTGGATTGGTTTTGGCCTGAGATTTTGTGAGCAAATCAACATGCTTTTTATGGATGCAAATGCCAGAGTTGTTGTCAATGATATCCTTTCTCCTCAATTCCCCTTACAAAAGTCCATTCATCAAGGCTATCCTCTAGCTTTGTTCTTATATGTTCTCACTGCTAATGCTTTGGGATATCTTTTTTAGCATGCCCTTAACAATAAGGTTTTCAGAGATATCATGCTTCCAAGCAATTCCATGGCTCTCAACTCTCATTTTGTTGATGATAGCATGATATTCATTAAAAACTCTACAGAGGAAGTGAGCAATATGCTTGATATTTTGGATCTTTAATATACTATTTCAGGTTCTAAATTGGCTATGCACAAAAATTAGTTTATAATGACCATGTCCAATCCTTGCCCCCCTTGGATTTTGAATGCTTGGAGAGAGGTGAAACATGGTACCATCGCACGATATCTTGGGATACCATTTGGAATTGGAGTTTCTCTCATAGATATGTGGAAGTGGTTCTTGGCCAAAATCAGAAATAAACTCCTTAATTGGACTAATCGGTTTCTTTCCATGGCGGGAAGGATCCAGGTTGCTAACAAAAAAATTTCTAGCTAGACATGTCTACATTTCCCCATGTTAGCTAACTTCCAAATCATGCTACAATAGACTCACTAGCCATTTATTCTCAAAATGCTAAAGTGGATTGGGTTTGGCTCGAGATTTTGTGAGCAAATCAACATGCTTTTTATGGATGCAAATGCTAGATTTTTTGTAAATGGTATCCTTTCTCCATAATTCCCCTTACAAAAGTCCATTCGTCAAGGCTATCCTCTAGCTCTTTTCTTATATGTTCTCGTTGTTGATGCTTTGGGATATCTTTTTTAGCATGCCCTTAACAATATGGTTTTAAGAGGTATCACACTTCCAAGGAATTCCATGACTCTCAACTCTCATTTTGTTGATGATAGCATGATCTTCATTCAAAACTCTATAGAGCAAGTGACCAATATGCTTGATATTTTGGATCTTTACTATCCTATTTTAGGTTCTAAATTGGCTATGCACAAAACTGAGTTTATAATGACCAGCTCCAATCCTCGACCCCTTGGATTCTGAATGAGTGGAGAGAGGTGAAACATGGTACCATCACACGATATCTTGGGATACCATTTGGAATTGGAGTTTCTCTCACAGATATGTGGAAGTGGTTCTTGGCCAAAATCAGAAATAAACTCCTTAATTGGACTAATTTGTTTCTTTCCATGGCGGGAAGGATCTAGGTTGCTCACAAAAAAATTCTTCTAGCTAGCCATGTCTACATTTCCTCATGTTGGCTACCTTCCAAATCATGCTACAATCAAATCACCCTAGTCATTAGAAATTTCCTATGGGCTAAGTGGGGAAACAAGAAAGGGTTTCCTGCTACTTCATGGGTTCATTGCATTCAACCAAAGGACAAGCGAGGTTTGGGAATCATTGACCCCTTATCTCAAGGTATTTTCCTCACTATGAAATGGATTATTTGAGCCCTTGATGGAGATGGCCCTTGGAAACATTTGGTTCATCATTGTATCCAAACTGCTACAATGAGAAATGCATGGGATTCTATCAATTGGATGGATAAGCTCTTGCTTTCCCCCTACTCCATTTGGAAGGCTTGGCAGATTACTTCTAAAAAATTAGTTTGGTATGATCAATCCTTGAGGTATGGATTAAGTTTTGCTTCTTCATCCATCTGGTGGAACCGCTTGGTCCAACTTAACAATCTTCCACTTGCTACCAATAGAGTCGTTAAGGGTAAATTGTTGTTCAAAAAATGAATTCAAACCTTCCATGATTTATGGGATCCAGTTGAGCTTTAAATGGAAAGCATGAAATTCCATTCATTCTCAATTCTAACCCTCTCTTGCCTATAGGCCATTGATTTTGCAAATCCATCAGCTTGTCTCCCCTAAGCTTATAAGCCTACTGTCCACCCCTTTCCATGAAAATTTTCTATCTGACTGGAAATGGCCATGCAACCGAAACTTTCGTGCTTTCCCTCTTAAGCTCATCTATAAACAACTCTTTCCCTCCATTTGCCTATCTTCTCATCTCAACCTTAAATGGCATTGCAAGTTCTCCCAGTCTAAGTGGGACAAGCTGAGTGCTCATAGTTGGAACTCTAAAGTTGATGCCCAAGCTCAATTAATAGCCTGGAAAATTCATGAAAAATTACCAATTGGTGAATGCCTTTCCTTCATCTCCCCGTCCTTATCTTGCCCTTTCTATGCTAAAAAAGAGAACCATTAAACATGCTTTCTGGTCTTGTCCTCATGCCCAACATCTTTGGAAGCATCTCTTCTGTAATCTTCCTTCTCTTTGTCCTAAGGTGTCATCTTGGAAAGCAACACTTCTTGGCCTCTCTTCGCAATATAATGTTGTGATTCAAACCTTCAGACACATTGTCTTAAAGCACATCTAGAAATTTTGTTGTTCTGCGACCTTCTCTCTTACGTTCTATACCCTTCAATTGGAAAGCTTGATGATTTGCACAAGCCTCTCTCCTCATCTCACCCTCTTGCACTCTGTCTCCCACAACAATCAAGATCTGAAGTCCCTTTTGAGTGTTCTCCAATTGCAGTTCAATATGTTTGAGGAAAAAAAAATTGGTCTTGGATGCAACTCGAGGGTTAGAGCTAGAGATTAACAGCGCTGAGGTTGTTGTGGTGGAGTGCTGGGCCAGTGTTCTCTCTTGTTTTCTCCATTTTGCTATAAGCGGAGATTGAAATCTTGGCGGTGTTGCTCTGAAGATTCAACTACTGTACACTTTCTTGGAGGTGGTGAATTGTGTTGTCCACAATTTGTTAAGAGATTTGTTTTCAGCTGATGATTTTCTTGCAGGCTACTGTTGATTGAAGGCTGCTTTTGTGTTTTCTTGTTGAGGTTGAAGGCTGAAAATACACATGAAATCTATCATAGCTGCAAATTAAAAAGGGAGCTGCTGAGTACACAGGCTACGAGAGTTATGCACTATGGCCAAGTCTTTCTTCATCTCATTGTTGCATGTATATGGGCTGATTGTTCTCATGCTTGAGGTTCTGTTTCTTCATGGTTTGGGTTTTGTTGTGCTGTTGGTTAATAGGAGGTAGTATTTGCTGGAGGTGCCTTCCCAACAAACTCCTATTTCTTTGTAATTTTTACTTTGTAATTTTTCTTTGTTAATAAAGCTTTTATTCAAATTAAAAAAAGAAAAGAAAATGCATCCCATCTCCTCCAAAACCACCTTGATTTCAGAAAGCTTTTTATTTCAGTTGATTGGTTTTTATTGTACTACTGGTTTTAACTTATTTGTCAATTTATAATGGTTATGTACTGAAACTCTGCAAATACAGTGGGCACATAAAGTAAACTGCCAGACCAAAGTCTTTATGGAAAAATGCAGGTATAAAAACCCTGTGCACTTCCCAATTCCTCAACAACACATTGCAATATAAAAACACATCAACCCTTGCATTCTTATTAAATATAGAAGATAAACACAACACACATACAATCCACAGTATGCTTCAAACCAAAAGGTGGTAAATACGCGTAGCTACACACAACTTAACATATAATAAAACCAGCCAAAAAACAGTTGCTGTTCAACGCCCTTTTTCTTCCTCTTAAGGGTATCCAGGAAGCTTCTCTTTGATCTTATCCATCAAACCCTCTTTGTGGTGTCCAGGAAGCTTCTCCTTAATCTTATCCATCAAACCCTCTTTGTGGTGTCCAGGAAGCTTCTCCTTGATCTTTTCTTTCAATCCACCCTTCGTGTAAACACATTCATTTCATCAGATCCAAATGAACAAACTACTGACATTACAGAAAGTGGAAGATCAAATGGAATGCATGAAGAACAAAAACTTACAGAGGTGTTGGTGTGATGCAGCTTAACCATGTCGTGTGTCTTCTTCTCAGCTTCGCCATGGAACTTGCCCTCCTCCACGTGACAATGAGACACAGGCGTAGGGTGAGCCTCGCCTACGTGTCCCTGCTCATGCTGCTGATGTGTCTCTTCTTCTTTCTTCGTCCCAAACAGCCCTCGATTTTGATGCTCTGCTACATTTTCCTCCGCCATTGCAAGAAAAAGGAGTTGACAGTAAATAGAAAACCAGCAAAGGAAAAAAGACTTGACAGCAAAGAGAAATAGTTTTGAGTAGCTGAGGAGGTTGGCCGGGAGCGAATGCGAATTTATAGGATTTGGTGGTGCCGGCGGATCCATTTTTCACTGACGCGTGGCATTCATAAGTCTGGTATAATAAATCCCAACGAAAATAGACTGCTTTAATTGCGGAAATCTCCGAGCACTGTGGGTGGAATCTTGAAACATATGCGTTTCAAAATTGAAAACGACAAGAAGTAGAATATGTTTCGAAATTTCGAAACTACACCAAGTTTGGCATATTAGAGCTAGACGATAATTTTTTTAATCGAAAGTTTCCACTAAATAAATGTGTAGCATTACTTTAGGTCCAATTTACCAAAAATATAAAATTACTAAAAACACTTAATGTTCTCACAACTCCTACTCATATAAATATTTGAAAAATCTAAAAAGAATCATTTTGTAGATCTATAAGGGTATCAAAAATCTAATAGTTTTAATTGTTTAATTGTTGTTTATATTTATATTTTATTTTTCACTAAAATTATTTCATTAGCACAAAAAATGAGGTTGATTGTCTTTTCAAGAAAGAATATTAATGTTTATTAAAACATATGATGCAAAAAACAAGTATTCTTCTTATGATTTGGAATTCTATGCTTTAGTTAAATATTTAAAGAAATGGCGACATTATTTGCCTCCTAAAAAGTTCATTGTATACATGGATAACTATACTTTGCAATTTATCAACAACCAACCCAAATCGAATCAAAGACATGCCAAGTGGGTTGAGTATCTCCAAGATTTTATTTATGTTTTAAAGCATAAAAGTGAGAAAATGAATAAGGTTGATGACGCTTTGAGTAGAAGTAATTTATTGTTATATGAAATACAAACTAACCGTGTGGGCTTTGAAAGTTTCAAGGAGTTGTATGTAGACGATGTATATTTTAAGGAAGCATCTGTAGCTTGCAACGATCCTATTTGTAGGATTAGAGAACCATGGATGGATTACATGATTCAAGAAGGTTTGTTGTTCAAGGGAAACAAGTTGTGTATCCCTATGGGCTCCATGAGAGACAATTTGTTGCAGGAAAAGCATTCTAGTAGTCTTGTTGGTCACTTTGGATAGGATAAGACTTATCTACAATTGAGCACACATTAATATTGGTCGAGTGGATGTGAAGAGGTATGTGGAAAGGTGAATTTTTTTTCAACATGCTAAAGGAAGAAGTCAATTTATGCTAGGCTTTGTCAGCCATTACTAGTTCTAACCAGGCCTTGGGACTTCATGAGTATGGATTTTGTTTTGGGTTTGCCTCATACATAAAGGAGCAATGATTCAATCTTTGTAGTGGTAAGATTTTTGAAAATGGTGCATTTCATACCTTGTAAGAAGAATAGTGATGCCACTAACATTGCTAATTTTTTCTTTAAAGAAGTTGTAAGGTTGCATGGTATTCCAAGAAGCATAATTTTTGATAGGGATATGAAGTTTGTGGGTCATTTTTGGAGGACCCTATGGAAGAAATTGGGTACAAATCTGAACTTTAGTTCTACTTATCATCCAAAAACATATGGTCAAACTAAGGTTGTGAATAGAAGCCTTGGTAATTTGTTAAGGTGTCTTGTTGGTGGTTCACCTAGAAATTGGGATTTGATATTAGCACAATATGAATTTTCCTATAATGATTCTCCAAATAAAAGTATAGGTTTTAGCCCTTTCTATGTGATGTATTGAATGCACCCACGAGGTATGTTTGAATTTAGAGATCTTCCTAGAGTGCAGAAGAGGAGGGCAGATGGAAAGGATTTTACTCAATTCATTCATAAGATTCAAGAAGGGCTAAAAGAAAACATGGCAGATAGCAATCTGCAATACAAGAAGTATGTTGATGAAAAGTGGAGGCAATTGCAGTTTCAGATTGAAGACCTTGTATTTGCTCACCTTCAGAAGGAGAGATTTCCTATTGGAACATACAATAAACTAAAGATGAAAAAGATTGGCAGGAAGATTGGTCCCTATTAGATACTTAGGAAATTCTTTGCCAATGCTTATGAGATTTCCCTACCCATAGATTTGAATATATCTCCTATTTTCAATGTGGCAGATTTGTATCCATATAGCCCAGGGATATAGAAGCAGATGGCACTAAAACATGAATTTTATCTCTTGAAGAGCAATCTAGAATAGTCTTTACTTCACAGTAGATAGAATGCATTTTGGACAAGCAGTTACTGAAGAAGACCCGTAAGCATGAGTACTTTAAGTATCTCATCAAGTGGAGCAATCATCCCATTGAAGATGCTTCCTAGCTCATAGAGGATGAGATCAATTAGAGGGGTCATTCAGTTACAGACCTCATGAGTAGGAGCTCATGAACTTTTTCCTGCCTGGGGAGTTTGATGCAGAGCATCGCATCTCTTATCTTCCTTTTGTTATGTTTCTTTCTTTGTTTGCTAAATTTTGTTTTGTGTTAGTGTATTTTATTCTTTATATTTTTTAAACACCTCTTTTTGTCGAAATTACAATAGTTGGCAATTGTAAGCAAAGTAAGAGTTAGCAAATCGGAAGTTATCCTTTATTATTGTAACTATTGATTAGATCAAAAATTGCAGGTGACCTGTATTTGGAGGGAAGAGGATGCTGAATAGGGTTTAGTTTGATGTTGTTGTAGAATAGGGGGTTACCTATTGAAAGGAACTTGATGATGGGAAGAAAGAGTCTTTCAAAAACTCAGAAACATCAATCATTTGGTTGAAGTGTCGAGTCATTTTGAATATGGGGATTTTGAATGTAAACTGGCCACCCCATGAAGTCCACAAGTGAATTGAAATGTAAATCTCCTATTGAATGAAATTAATTTTTTTCTATTTTCGAGCAGTTTGAATCAATAGTGCCATTGGAAAACATATTTTTCCATCTTGTTCTTTCTGTTAGTGATTTTGTGTGATCAACGTATTAGCTTGTGTTTTCTATTTCATTCCTGATTACTTTCATTGAAAGTTTTTTGAGTGTTTTTTTTGTGAATTAACTCCTCAGAGACCAATGAGGTTTTCCATCATTTAGTTATCTTGTAACATTACAATGGGTTTGGTCCCAACTATGACAACCCATAGATCTTTGTCTATAAGTATATCGTCCCTTTGAACTTTCACTTGACTTGAAGTTTGTGTTGATGAGCCTTTATGTCTATATTCTTGACATGCTTTCCCTTTTTCTACAGAAAAATCTCCTTTCACAAAATTTATCACTCAAATTAAATTTAAAACAAAAAACTTTGGTCCCAACACCTAAGATTTGAGATCATCAAGATTTGTATCAAATGAGAGGAAGTAGAGGTGTGAAATGCACTTCCTACACTAATTTATGAGAGAATATATATACAAAAATTATAATTACAAGGAAATAAGCACAAGAGAAATATGCCACATTCTAGTGATTTATGTGGAGAAAACCTTTTGAAGATAAAATTCTCACTCCAAAGAAACTCAATGTTTTATTCAATAATAAAATGTTTTCAATGTACATTTGCAAAGACTTAGTGTTTAGAAGAGTATTACCAAAAAGTAAAAAGAAAAATAAAAATAACATATTACAAAACTCACTATGAAACATCCATATCAATCACAAAATAAATATGAAAAATAATATATAAAATTATCAAATGATAATCATGAAACCATGAGCTAAAACCAAAGAAAACATGGCATCCAAGTGTTGGGTCAATCTATTTTAGCTTCATTATTTTCACTCAAACATGCTTTATGATGTGGTAGCCACAACTTTGAGAGACCATTAATTTTTATCTAACAAGTCAAATGAAGTCCATTTTTTATATTGAAAAACAGAAAGAAATATATGTTGACGCAACCATTTTTTTAAACCAAGCTCAACCTCTAATCTCCTAAAATTATTATTTTTTGTTTTAAAATAAAAAAATAAAATTGAGAGCACATCCAACTATTTAGCAAATCTAAAATATCTTCTACTCATCATTTAATCATATAAATTAATTTAAAATATAAATATTTTGATTGACTTTTGATTTATTTATAAAATTAAGACTTCTAATTATAAATCAAATCTTATTAAACTAAAGAAAGAAAACTCTTAAAAAATAGGAAAGCTAATTTAAACCTATTTAAATGTGAATATTTAACCCTTCAAAAAATATATACATTACTAACTAAAAAAACTAACCCTAAGACACTTGATTATGACTCTACTTAGACATCAAGTTGTATCTTTGACAATAATTATTAATTTAATTGAAAATAAAAATACAAGTTTTCATTAATTAATATATAGAAATTATACTATTTCTTCTAGAGTACTAAAATACATCATGTGAAAGAAATTAAACACTTAGATGATGCATGCAAAAATTTCAAAATGTCTAATCTCGAACACTTGTATATAAAAATACCCAATAAATCACCATCTTTAGTAGACACAAAAATTACTTTATGGAAATAAACCTTGACACTATGATGGAAATAGAGTTAAAAATGGAATACAAAAGGAAGAAATTTTTGACTTGTATAATTGAAATGCTCTAATAAATATTGCAACTATTTAGCTGCATTTCAACTGTAAAAGAGAAAATAGTATAGAGAAAAAAATCCCATCTACTTGCACATTCAAATATAGGTTGGACATATATTTTGCATTGAAAAATGTTATTTGTAGATTCCAAACATTATTGACTTGTTAATTGAGTCTTCTTTCAATTGATTTCCATAGTTAATGTTTGGTTATAATAATCTCAATTTAAATGGCTATTTGTAGACATTAGAAGTAAATTAATAGGTGGGCAAGATTCGAGATGGGGACCGCCACCATGATATGCTATTATGATTTATGCTTATTGTAAATTGAATAATTTAATGAGGAAGTAAGTGACATTGTCAAATGTGGAGCAGAAGTATAATGAGATAGAAAGATGTGTGTTTTTGACTAAACATCTCGAATCACTTCTTTGTTTTAAGATGTATGTTTTTGACTAAACATCTCTAATCACTTCTTTGTTTTAATATGGTATAAAATAGATTTACTCTTGTTTAATTTTTTTTTTATAAGTCAATAAAAATGAGCCATGAACTCTTCCTCTATGCCTCTATTTTGTCATCTAACTAGAGGATTATTCTTTTATCATCTAATATAGATCTAGAGATCCAATCAATGTAGAAAACATAAATTCTTTATTATTATATTTTCTACTAATAGAGGATATTAAATATGTAAACCAATAACATTATATTGCTTTCTTTAAATTTAACATATTTTAATTTATGGTAGCTACTTCCAATTTTGGACAGATTTCTAAGATTCCTTTAATCACACACTAAAGGCTACAATGAATATATATATATATATATATATATATATATATGTTTTAGATTTGTTTATTTATTCACTCTTCAACCACATGTATGCTTTGCAATGATTTCTTTTTTTTCGTCCATTAATTTGTAATTGATTATCAAATGACTTCAAATCATCGCTTGAATTTCTCAATTAATGTGGTAATGAGGTAGTAGAAAACTCATTCTTGGATGACCTGCCAAGAATTATAAGAACTGATCCTTGTGTGTTCTACCATTACTCTCTTGGGCTTGCGATTTCAATATTCTCATTCATTGGATGGGTTGCACGTTACATTCTTATCAAGGTCTTTCATGTTTCTCTTTCCCACTAAGCATTTTCGATGTGGATATCTACCTCACCTCTTACCCAAATTTTTGTTCCCCTTGTCATTGTTTGCTCACTTTCACTCTACTTCATTTTAGAAGCTACCCTCCTTGGAGTTTGTTTGCATATTTTTTTTATTATGTTCTCTCATTTCATATAATTTCACAATATTCTCATTGTAAATATTTGATTTATACCATTTTCTTAAATGATAAGTTGAATAAATGACAATTCAATGGTATAAATATAATTTCAATGTAGATGCAAACATTGAGTAGTAGAATTTATCATGCTCAAAGAAGTTGTTTACAACATGTGAATAGAGCTCAAGCTCACCTTTTTCATAAAATCAAAAGAAGAATTACTTATTAATGATTTAATTTTGATTAATAGATGATAGTTATGCTCCACTAAGCATCCTTGTCCAATATTTATTCAAATATTGTTCTTTAATTTTGAGACATCTGAAATTAGCAATTCCAATAAACATTTTTGAAATTCTCTTATAAAATTCTTGATTTCTCTATTTACTTGATGTTATTTTCAAATTTATAAGACATTATATATAAATTACAATTGCAATAACTATTGCACCTCCATTACAATATTGGTGTAAAATTACCAAGTTTTTAACCAAAACAAACAAACCACTAAAAGTATGAAGACAAATAATCAACCTAAAGCCAAGATTGTATCTCAAAATTATATACATAAAAAATCCTATTATATATATAAGATATTGTAAATTAAATTAATTTATCTTCTATGAAAGGTAAAGTATTTAATTATTAAATTAAATACTTTAGGAACCTTAGGAAAATGAGGAATATTAATTAAATAAATCATTTAATTAATATCATTGGAATAGATGAGTAACGAAGATGGATTTGACCATATGGGAGTGGTTAAATTTGGATGTCTACACAAACAATATTTATATTATATAAATAAATATATCAACTTGTATTCACTTGATATTGGGAAGGTGCAAATAAATAGTCTACCTATGATAGGACATAATGTGAATTTGACATGTACCTCTCTTATCATATGAATAAAAATATTTGAATTTTTTGTTGTCTCTTTTATTACCCAAAAGTTGGCCCCAGGCTATCACATACTATACCCACGATCGACACCTCTCCCTTATCTAAACTTAAGTGAAAAAAGAATGATAGAATGATAAGGATATTGCTATTTAATAGATCTATAATGGAAAGAAACCAAGTCTTGCCTCACTAGTGAATGGTATTTTCATAATTTTCCCTCATTATTAAATCCATCATGAATAATAATAAATGACAATAATTTTATTCATCTAACATTCTTTTTCATCTAAGCTAGTTGGGATTTCATTCCTACAATCACACAACCTTCTTGTGTAACAATTGAAATCATTATTAATATTGTATTCTTCCATAAAAAAATTATAGTAACAATTATAATTCAACCTCATAGAAAGGAACTAAATGTAATAGATTTATTCATCCAAAGAAATATTGCTTATATGTGACCCACAATCTAATGCAAATATCTATATTTTAAAGAAATATTTAAAGAAAACTAAAATTTTAATAATTTAAGAACAAAAGTCAAATACAAGGCTAAGCGTTATAAGAGAATATAAGTGTTAACCATTAAAAATTGATTAAATAAATGAACAAAAAGGAAATTTAATTGATATATTCTTAAAAATATTTATCAAATTTAAGAACAAAAAAATCATTTTAGTTGATATTTTTACTTAAAATATTTCTTTTAATTGATTTTTTATTTCTTTAATGAAATTATATATTAAATTATAAATATATTTAAACATACACCTCAAAAATTACATTATATATATATATATCCCTATGGAATGGCATGATATTTATTAAGTTAAATAAAACTTATGCTTAGTGAATGTGAGTTTTAGAAATAGAACAATTCTTTCGGTCGTCTATCCCTGATTTATGTAGCCTTAGATGCTTTGATCTTATGAGATTCTAATATCAAGCAAAAGGTTATACCTATTACATAGATGTTAATGGCCAAACCTATGTGATAGGTACGCATAGGGGAAAAAGCACTACATGTTAAAATTGACAATGCAAATGCTTCGTTATAATACACATGAAATTTTTATGAAGGTCTAGTTAGAATGGTTGAGGTGACAAACATCCATCTCGTTTGTACTTTGAATACTACTAGAACCATTAGAGACTATTGAAGTGAATAATCAAGTTGTAAAATACAGTGCATTAAGAAGAAATAAATTTTTAGAGGTTATGTTTGTACTGCTAAGCTAAAATACTTGGTATTTAGAAAAAAAACTTTTTAAGAAGGATGGCTAGAGATTCATCAAAAATACACTAGTTCCTGTTAATTCATAATATAGGAAAATCCTTTTTTTTGTCAATTAAAGGGATTACTCCCCTTATTTTGTTAAAAAAGGAGGAGCTACATGAGGTGAAATTCTCATGTATATATATCATAGGAAATAAATTTTATATCAAATTATAAAATATAATCATAATTATCATCGTATAAAAAAATAATAATATAAGTATCAAATTTAACTATATGTTACCTTTTAATTAAGCATATCAAAATATACTTCATTATATTTATATTGAATCTAAATATTCTTTAAAACTAAATTAATATCTATAAAAAATAAAATTAGATGATTATAGGAGAAATATACTTCCCCATCTCTATTAAATGTTTGAAAAAAGCCTAGTAAAAATCTTCATTTTTTAGTATTGAAAATCCGTCATGATTTGACAAGTAATTGCATTGTCCGTCAAATTTATTATGAGAGCCATGGCACCCATCTTTCATGCCACCCAATAAAAGAAAATCAGTAACACAAATACACCAAAACAAAATGTAGACATATTATTTAAACATGAAGAAATAGAGATTTAATTGATAGATCACATTAAGAATCAAAATGAATTTCCCACAATTTATAATACATACAAGATGATACATAATCAAAACTTAAAATTTTATATAATAAAAGTATACATGAACCATATACTTACAAAACTAGAAATAGCTTGACCTCAATATTAGTAGGTAGGTCAACATTATATTATAAGAAAATAATGCCTCTAAAATCTAATGGAGGGGAGAGCTTATAACTTATCTTACAAACTTTTTCCATGGCCACAAAAGAAAGTTATTTTCTGAATCCTTTCAAAAAGATAAATGATAATGTTATCCATCACTTGGAAGCATTTTCTACTCCAAGTTGTGGTAAAACACAACACTCCAATTACAATAGAAAACCCATCTGCATAGCTCATTCCTAGGCCGAATCCCCACCATATATCCTTATCTTCTTCATCAATATTTATCTATGACAGAATGCTTGAAAGACAAGGTTTCACTTGCTAAAGGCTACAACAAGTTGTATTGAGTTGGAGGCCACATAGGTCTAAATTGTATGAAAAGGACAATGGACCAAATGTGTAAATTTTCCCCCTTTTGGTATCTTTCTTGAAAGATTATTGTGGGACATGTCCAAGTAACCCTAAAATGTGAGCGACTACAAATCCAAAGGGATAATTCCATATAGTTGGTTGTGTCAGAGATTAAGAGACTCCAGCTATAGCATTTTCCCCAAAATCTCCAGGATTTCACCCCTAATATGGTTTCTTGAAATGTTAAGGATTACTAAACCCTTGAGCAATCTCATGTTTGGAGCCTAAATTCCACCTATTAAATTGTTATTTGATAAATCAATACATTTTACCAATGCCAATGATCTTACAAATTCCATCTCCTTTCCTTTGTTAATGATTCTTGCTTGATCTACATAGATTTGATCATCACTTCCAGCAAGAAAATTTTTAGTGCTGAGTGTTTGATTTTTCATAGCCTAAATGGATGAGATGTTAGTTGGAATAATTCCTAAAATTATGTTGGATGAAATATCTAAGATTTGTAGAAGTGACAATGTTGTAACTTTTGAGGGTATTGTGCCATGAAATCTATTTGACCTCAAGATCAAAATCTTAAGATTTTGAAGTTTTCCTATCCAATTTGGAATGACCCCTCTCATGTTTTTGTTGCTCAAATTTAGTATCTCCAACTGCTTATAGTTTGCAAGAGAGGATGGGATGTACAAATTCAGTTCATTTCTACCAAATTTTAAAGTCTAAAGAGAAAGCATGTCTCCAAACTATTGTGGAAACTTTCCCTCCAAACAATTGTTCTCTAAGTTCAACATCTTAGTAGAAGATAAATTTTTGAAACTGGCAGGAATGTTACTTGTAAGCTTGTTATTTGAGAGATACACAACCTTTATTTGGCATATAGAAGGTGGAATACTACCATTGAGATAATTTCAAGATATATATATATATATATATTCAAGATGATGTTCACCAATTTCTTCTGGAATGAATCCATTGAGTTGATTCTCT